>QMIH01001473.1:102114-137818 GCA_003987875.1 Clarias batrachus
AAAAGAAACAGAAATGTCCAGTTTGGAAAAGGTTCTGTTCATTTTTGATGGATTGGACGAGTGTCGTTTTCCTCTAGATTTCCAGAACACAGTGAGAGTGTGTGATGTAACTGAATCAGTATCAGTGCCTGTGCTGCTGATAAACCTGATCAAAGGGAATCTGCTTCCCTCTGCTCTCATCTGGATCACCTCCCGACCTGCAGCAGCTGATCAAATCCCCTCTGAGTGTGTCCATCGAGTCACAGAGGTACGAGGGTTCAATGACCCACAGAAGGAGGAGTACTTCAGGAAGAGGATCAGTGATCAGAGCCTGGCCAATAACATCATCACACACCTGAAGTCAGTAAGAAGCCTCTACATCATGTGTCACATCCCAGTCTTCTGCTGGATTTCAGCCGCTGTTCTAGAGAGAATGTTGTGTGAAGCAGAGAGTGGAGAGATCCCCAAGACTCTGACTCAAATGTACACACACTTCCTCATCATTCAGATAAACATCATAAGAGAAAAATACTCAAAGAAGCAGAAGAGTGATGAAGAAATGCTTCTTAAACTGGGACAACTGGCTTTTGAGCARCTKRAGAAAGGRAAMCTGATCTTCTATGARGAAGACCTGAGAGAGTGTGGCATTGATGTGAGAGAAGCAGCAGTGTACTCAGGTGTGTGTACGCAGATCTTCAGAGAGGAGTTTGGGCTTCACCAGAGTAAAGTGTACTGCTTTGTTCATCTGAGCGTTCAGGAACACCTCGCAGCTCTTTATGTTCACCTGATGTTCATGAAGGAAAAGAGAAATGTTCTTAAAAAGAATCAGGCTTCAAAATTACAGATTACAGTTTTAGATTTCCACAAGTGTGCTGTAGAGGAAGCTTTAAAAAGTCAAACTGGACATCTGGATCTTTTTCTTCGCTTTCTTCTGGGTCTCTCACTGGAGTCCAATCAGAGACTCTTACAGGCCTTAGTAACACAGACAGGAAGAAGCTTCCAGAGGACACTGGAAACATTTCAGTACATCAAGAGGAAGATCAGTGAAGATCTTCCTACAGAGAAATACATCAATCTGTTCCACTGTCTGAATGAACTGGGTGATAATTCTCTAGAGGAGGAAATCCAACGCTACCTGAAATCTGGAAAACAAAGGAAACTCTCTTCTTCACAGTGGTCTGCTCTGGTGTTTGTGTTAATGACATCAGCACAGGAGCTGGAAGAGTTTGACCTGAATAAATATACTAGTCCAGAGAAGATAACAGATTTGGTTCTTGTGAAGGTGATGCCTGTGATTGCAGCGTCCAGAAAAGCAAAGTAAGAAAATATGAATACAGAGTATATGTTTTATGAAATGAAATTATGGTATATTATAACAGAAAATAATAACTGTAAACTGTAAAATCCTTTTGTTTACATTAACCTTATACATTTTTCATTTGTAACTGTAATCTTTTAATTTTGTTGTGTTTGTAGAACAACATGTATTGGGCTAGTAGTATAATTATGCCCACCTTGATCTTTCTTTAATGTTACTTTTATTATTTATTGTATTTTTTTTGGGGAAAAATAATTTAATTGAGTGGTGGAAAATCCTTTTTGGGGTATTTTCGCACTTTGTACAATTCAGCCCTCAAAACAAACTCAGCGATTTTTTTTGCATACTGTACTGTATGTGAACACTGAAAAGAACTCAACTTCCTGTTAAAAGGGAAGTGGTCTCAGTTTGGTTTGTTTACCCTGTGCTTTATGAACATGCCAGAGCATGCCAGGATTACTTTGCCTTTCGTCCTTGTACAGTATTTTAGCCCTCTAAGTTTGCCATGGACAGATCACATGCTTATGAGCTGGTACACTGAAAACATGTTGATGGCGCCACCAAACAATGAAAGGCAAGCCTGCCATGTAAATATATATGAGTAAATGGTAGAGCTGAAGTGCTTCTGAATAAAAAGCATAATTTTACTTTTCTCAACGTTTTTTTCATAGATACTTGATCATGAAAGTTCGGCTGTAACATCACTTAACAATTGTTAGTACACCTGTGATGTGGAGTGATACATATACTGTACAGTTGATACTTATAACTTTCCAGTGATGTTATGCACTATATCAGCACTCGTTGAATGACTCTCATCGAATCAAATTGCTGTTTCAGAACTTTTGTAGATTCGCTATTATAGCATTTATGTGTCGTCTAACTAGTAAATGAGTTTTTGCTGATTATAAAAATAATAAGGTGCAGGGAAAGCTTTAAGAACCTGTTTGATCATTTGTATTTGCGTTAGTTTTCACATAATGACATTATGTTATGTCATTTTCTTCAGTATACAGTGTCATACATTTAAAGAGAGAGGTTGGTCTGCTCTAGTGTCAGCGCTCAACTCAGAAACCTCCAATATAAGAGAACTGCATCTAACTGTGAATACACTGGATCTGTCTTGGAAAAAACTAACAGACTCAGGAGTGAAATGTCTCTGCGCAGTACTGGAGAATCCTCACTCTAAAGTGGAGACACTGAGGTAAGATCATCTCTTTGAGAGTCACTTACAAAAAAAAAAACTTACTAAGAGCAGAAGTTAATAGTTATAATAGTATTATAGTGTATATAGTATTATAGTGTTTTAGCTTACAATGTTTTTGTAACTGTATAGCATTCAGGAAAAAAAATATATCTATACATATTGTACTTAGTAATAGGTGAATAGATGAAGAGGGTTGGAGAAAAAGGACCCAAATGGAGGTTTAAAGTGCCAAATGAGTCGTGGCTACGAGAGAATTGCCGTACGAAAACTTCAGTATCTCGTGGGCGATTCCTAGAGGTGTGATAGTGAGTTGGTGTGAAAGATCGAAAGCCAGGAAATCAGTCAGAAATACAGCAATATATCTGTACCTCTAGTGCACTTAATGTAGATAAAACCCGATGTTGTGTGTTTAGTATTATCTTGGTATTGGTGAAGAAAAAGTAGACCGTGCAACATGACAAACATGTCATCGTAGTATTACCTCCCACACCTGAGAGAACCAAAACTGAGGAAACTGAAGTGTCTCTGTGCTGTGCTGGAGAATCCTGACAGCTGAGATTAATGTTCTGGTCTTCTGGTGTAGGATGCACTTCTGATGCATTTCAGTCAGCTTTGTAACTTCTAGAGCTCCGGCGATCCAGCAAGGTATCATTAAATGTAAAAATAAAATTGTAGGAAAAGCAAACATGTGATGCTGCTACATAACAATGATTGATGATTGATTACACTGATGAGCAATGTGATCCATTCTGTGTTTGTGGTCTCTCCATAAGGGGATATATTTTTTTTTAGAAAATTGAGGCTAATACAGCTGCCTAGTCTTGAGTTGGACTTTGTCTTGAGTTGGAATTTGAAAAAACCAACCAACTCCCAGTCGGATTTCTTAGAACTGTATTAGCTCATTATGCGATGTGGAGAGGAGGGATTGGGCACCTTTGCACAAAACTACAACAATGGTAGGCTGACCCTGAGAGTTATCATCCTAAAAAAGTACTCTACTAATAAAAGGATGTTGGCAGTGGGTTGTTTTGGTGCTGTCGGTTGTCAGTGGGTCCTCAATGGATTGCATTAATATTTCATGTCTTTGATTGGCCTGGGGGAATTTGTAGGCCGGGTAGGCAGCCCTGAGCTTTGTGGCTACTAGTCCCGTGCATGTCAAGGTTTGATGACTTGGATGGTCTGGTGGTTGGTGATCATCAAGTTTGTGGTGTTAATGTTATGTCTAATCAGTGTAAGTCTAGCACATACGCATCTAAGGTTCTCTCTCTTTTGGAAAAACATATAAACATACAAAGATTAGTATTATCATTATTAATTACATTTTATTTAATTCAGTTAATTAAAATAAATGGGTAATGGTAATTTTTATGGAATTCTGAATTAACAAATCATTTTACAGACACATCATGTTTAAATTAAGTATTAAACAGAGATGTAAAACTGTCAGTGAAGAGTGTTGTTGTTTCTCTGCAGGTTGCAGCAGTGTGGTGTCTCAGATGAAGGCTGTGCTGCTCTGACTTCAGCTCTGAGATCAAACCCCTCACACCTGAGAGAACTGGATCTGTCCTATAATAATCTAGGAGACTCAGGAGTGAAGTGTCTTTCTGCTTTACTAGAGAATCCTCACTGTAAACTGGAGACACTGAGGTACAATCATCTCTCATGACCAGTAAGACTCTTATAGTGAGCCTGAAGCAGAGATTTTAGGAGCAATATTGTTTCTTTTTACTGCAAACTGATGACTTGCCACAAAGTTTTTGGTTCAGATGCCCCTGTATGTACAGTGACAAGAAGTATGTAAACCTATGTCATGTTTTTTTAATATCTTTATATTTGATCCTTGTCTAATTAAAGGATATTGACAAATATAATGTGGCTAAAATGAAAAATAAATAAATTAATAAATAAATAAATAAATTAATTAATTAATTAACCCACTAGCAATATCTTCAACTAGGCACTTCCTGTAGCTTTGGATCAGACCTGCATATATTTCAAGGGGAATATAGGCCATTCTACTTGTTAGAACTGCTTTAGCTCTTATGAAGTCTCATGTGTTTGACTCTCTTCAAGTCGTTCCACAGCATCTCTTTTGGGTTGAGGTCTGGGTTCTGACTTGGCCACTCCAAAAGGCGGACTTTGTTTTTCTGCAGCCATTCTGTTGTGGACTTGCTCTCATGTTTTGGATCTTTGTTCTGTTGCATCACCCAACTTCTGTAGAGTTGCAGCTGATGTAGAGGCATTCTCACATTAACCTGAATTTTTTTTTTTATTATTCTTCACTTGGGAATTCATCTTTCCCTCTATTACTGCATGATGGCCAGGCCCTGATGCAGCAAAGCAAGCCCGAATCATGGTGTTTCCTCCACCATACTTTATGGTTGTGACGTTTTCATGATGATATGTAGTGTTTTTTTTTTTTTTTACACCAGATGCATTGCTGCGTGTTCTTTCCAGATAGCTCAATATTAGTTTCATCAGGGCACAAAACATTTTGCCAATACTGCTGTGGTCTGTCAATGTGCTCTTTCACAAACATGAAGCCTGCAGCAATGATATTTTTAGTAAGCTGGGCTTTCCTTTTTGTTGGTCGCTTTGAAGCGTTCCTTAAATCATTGTTAACATTTGTTAAAACTGTAAGTACATTTCCATCAAGTCCATACAAACAGCACAACACAATGAATTACGTACAAAAAGTTGTACCTTGCTCAAAATCCTTAATTTATCTCTCAAACATGAGTATTCATGCCAGGGAATGTCAGAAAGGAAGTGTGTCATTGTATATTGACAAGCTGTAAGTAAATTTGATGCAAGTAGATTTTCTGTAGGCGGCACTGTGGTGGATCCGAGTTCGATCCCCGGCCAGGCTCGATTCCCGTCTCTGTGTGCATGGAGTTTGCATTTTCTCCCCGTGCTTGGTGGGTTTCCCCCCGGGTACTCCGGTTTCTTCTCACAGTCCAAAGACATGTAGGTTAGGCTAATTGGCGTTCCCAAATTGCCCGTAGTGTGTGAATGAGTGAGTGTATGTGTGTGTGTGTGCCCTGCGATAGATTGGCACCCTGTCTAGGGTGTACCCTGCCATGTGCCCTAAGTCTCCTGGGATAGGCTCCAAGCTCCCCGTGACCCTGAATACAGGATTAAGCGGTATAGATGATGAGTGTGTGAGTGAGTGAGTGAGATTTTCTGTACGTTTTTATAACAGTGAATGAAAATGCACAAATCTGTACTTTGTACATCATATATGCATACATTAGTGTATACGGAAGATTGATTGCAAGAGAATGTACTTGATTTACTTTAATGCTTTTTACTGTTTATGCTGTACAGTAACTATGTCATTGTGGTACAGGAAAGGAAAAGTCAAGACTATTTTACACTACTGTACAGCACAAAGAAAAAAATAAGAAATGTAAACATGGAAATGTTTTGGAGACCAGGCTGATCATTAATTTTAAAAGTATGTATAACTGCCACCTTAAACGTGCAAGTTTGTAAACTAAGAGAATAACGTGAGTCGTGTCTCTGCAGGTTGTGGGATTGTGGCATACCAGATGAAAGCTGTGCTGCTCTTGCTTCAGCTTTGAGATCAAACCCCTCACACCTGAGACACCTGAATCTGTCTAAGAATAAAATAGGAGACTCAGGAGTGAAGTGTCTCTCTGCCCTTAAGGATAATGAAAATTACAAACTACAGACATTGATGTGAGTAATGATGATTGATGTGTCTTTTTATATAAATACTGAATCATCAGTCTGATTAGCATTATTTTGTACATTGTCATTTGGTAATTACCTTTTAGTTTTAGTAAATATCAGTAAATATAAATGTTGAATTTATTCTATTCAGTCAGTTGTCCTGATTACATACTGCTGATCATGAAGTGCAAATGTCCAGTTTGTGGTTATTGATTCAGATGTGTTATTTTCAGTTGGTGATGAAGTTGTGAGATGCAGACTCTGGTGAACCTGCATTTCTATGTGTGAAATATGTCTTGAAGCTACAATATGGTATTCATTATACATTTACAGAACACATTATTGGGAACATTTATCAGTAGTTACACTTACTCATTGATGCAATTTATGCATCATTGCTGATAACAGATGGGCAGGTTTGAGTGTTTCTAAGACTTTTGTTCTCCTTTGTCTTTAAAACACAACAGTCAGGAGAGAACAGCCAGACTGGTTTGTCCTGACAGAAAGCCTACAGGTACTCAGATAACTACTCTGTACAACTGTTAGTTAGAATTGTCAAGTTACACTGCTTGCAGCCAAGACAAACACACACACACACACACACACACACACACACACACACACACACACACACACACACACACACACACACACTACCCTTCCTTCTCACACACACACATAAACAATGCTACAAGAAACATTGACCAGCCCAAGCACATGCGCCATTGTGGCCTGGGTGCGCCAGAAAGAAACGTCTAGCCATGGTGATGCCTTAAACTTACAGTATGGCAAAAAGTTGCTTGTGCTTCATATTGAGTGACATTACATTCAGTCATTAGCACTTAGGACTTTTTTAGCATGCTTAGTCTTAGTCTTTAGCATGCTTAAAAGGCACACAGGTTGTGCGTGCACCTGGGCAGTGATGGTGCAGGTTCTTGGGCCCACTCATTGTTGTTTGCAACTATATTTATTATTATTTGTAGTACTAGTTTTAATAGTAGTGCACCTCCAGGGTCCTGGATCAGTTCCTGCTGGGGTTTGATTCCCACCTCTGTGTGCATGGAGTTTGCATGTTTTCCCCATGCTTAGTTGGTTTCCTCTGGGTGCTCTGGTTTCCCCCCAATACTGTCACGTTCAGTAACAGGATGGGATTAATTTCTTTAACAGCAGCAACAACAGTCATGCTGTTAATACACTGTTGAATTTATATTGCTTAAATATTTTGCTGCTCTGTCTTCTTTGCATTGCTACAGTGCATGTGTATTTAATACCTACTCACGTCCCCCATATAAGTGCACTCTAAAACCGACACCATCAAACCTGTAAATGATCTAACATCAAATTAAACACCATGCAATCGAAAGTAGCGAACTTGTCAGTACCGTTTCCTTATACGTATAGCAAGTCTAGAAGGGAAAAAAAACAAACACCCATACTGCCATGATGCTCCCCCACCCATACTGTACCTACTGTATCACTGGCTGGAAAACCCTGACTTATTAAAACTTACTAACCATTATTCCTGCTGCTGAAAATATTTTAAGCTAGCATGAAGAAAACTATCCACAGTAGAGCAGACTCTTGTTACTCATCTATTCATTTTATTTATGTGTATAAATATTGTCATATTCATTTGTATGTATACCCCGTGTAATATGTTTATGCTGTTGAATTTATTTGGAGTGTCACGGACACGCCAGGCTCCGCCCGCAATCAACGCTCCCAATCTCCTCAGTTCTGATCACACACACCTGCACCTCATCACACACACATAACTACACCTCACTTCCTTCACTCAGCGTCTGGTCTACGCAATCAGATACAGACTCAATGATTACCTGCACCAAGTTAGCTTCCTCGTCTCCGTGATTTCTCGTTCCTGTGTCTCCAAGTCTCCACGTCACTCCAAGCTCCGTGTCCGGTCTCCCCGTTCCTCCATTCCTGCTCATCCATCCACCAGCTCCACACCATATCAGATAAGACTTTCCGGTTCACTTCCACTATCCACTTCTCATCCCCAAATAGTTCACCCTTCTTTGCAGCAGACACATCTCTAGAACAACTGTTATAAGCTTTAAGTGAAAGGTTGGTGTAATTTTCAAAGCACACTTATTTAAACATTTGTTTTTGTTTGCCAATTTATTTTTGGCATATTTTTTAACAAATATTATCAAAATAATCATTGTAACAATGTACAGGAAGTCTACGTTAGAATAAAGATTTTAATATGCGGTAGTCTCAGTATATTTTCAGTTAATTTTGAATTAGCTCTCGGCCTGGTTTCAGTCTCTGTGTAACAGCTAGAATCCACACCAGGTTTGAACTAATACTGTACCTTTATATTCTAATACCAATGTCTGTCTTTGTTCAGACAACAGGTTATATTTTAGTTTGTGTGTTTGTGAGACAACCTCAAGTTTTGTTAAACACAAATAAACTATAGTACTGATTTTTATTACTTTTTTGTAACCTTGTGCAGATTAAATCTGTTGAACTCATGAATAAAATCTGCCTCATCATAACTGATGTATTTCAAATACATGTTATAATGTAAAAACTGCATTCAGCATTTGTAAAGTATCCTAAACAACTTTAGGGTACTGGTAACATATTTGCAATACAGTATTATAGAAGTGTGTACTGTATGATGTGATAACGTTTATTTGTGATAACCACAAAGTGTACTATTTTAGTATTTGGAATTGGCTAGACGTATAACGGCATGCTACTGCTGCAATAAGAATATATTTATGGTATATTACTTGTGTATTTGTAACACAGTAAAAAATGCTGTAATGTATTTATAATACATTAAATATATACTTTAATTGTATTAATTACTGTCAGGTATGTATGTTAGTACACACACAGCATACACTTTAACTTTACTAAGTATACTTAAAGTTGTTCCACTTTAGCACACAAAAGTATATTTAATCCACTTAAAATTGTGCATTTGTCCAATTTAATTACAACTTCATTGCACTTAATACAAAATTTTAGTTGTTCCAAAATAGCACACTACAAGTATACTAGTCATTAGTCTGGCTGCAAGTACACTTAACCATGCTTTGGTAGGATCAGGGTTGGGAGACGTTCCTTTTTAAAGTAACTAATGACATTACAAAATTACTGTCCTTTAAAAGTAATCAGTTACATTACTGCGTTACTTTCTGATAAAAGTAACTAGTTAGAGTACTCTTCTATTGCAGAAAATGAAAACTTTTTTGTGATTCCTCATGCATGTTGTTTTAGTCAAGACCTTTATAATTATTCTACCATCATCACTCAGCGAAGTTTGGCCCATAATCTGTTAATTACTAATACCCCTATCTGACCTACGCAGTTTTGCGCGGTGGCCGTAAGTACAGTGTGATTAGGTTTCCATCTTTCTGCGCATCGGTTCTCGCATAGTCAAACAGCATAGGAGAGATAGGGGTATAACAGCAGGAATAACAGAGGGGGACGTGGTATCGAGGCGCGGGGATTGAAGAAAGACTTTCTCACACAATAATAGAATGACTGCTGTCTGGCTCACAGGTTACATTAATTGTCTGTATAAAAAAAAAATATACAGCATATATATATATATGGCATGCTGTTTAGGAAAATATTCATGAGAGAACTTAATGAAAGCTCTGAATATTTTCCCAAAACTCTGAATATTTTTTCAATCAACATTTTTTCAATCAACATTTTTCAATATGTTGATTGAAAAAATATATATATTGAATGAAATCTGAATATATGGTTTGAAAACTGATATATTGAATGCAAAGTCTGAATATATTGAATGAAAACTAAGTATATATTGAATGAAACATGACATCATCGAAACACAGCGCCATCTTTAGAAAGGATGAGTGATTGGCGAGAAACTTAGTTGCTGCAATTGTGAGAAATGAAGAGATGGTCAACACATTGATGAGTAATTTGTAATTTCTAAATCATAAACCTATATATTTCTGTTCTAATATAATATTTGATAGAGATTATGTAGGGGGGGGGCGGGATCTGTGACAGGGGGGCATTTTAGCGCATAACACCGGTCTTCCGCGGTGAAATAGCGAATATATTTCTTCATCCGTAGTCTGATACTGAGTGCGGCTTGTGCCACCACTTTGGGCCGTACACGCACTCATCAATGTGTTCACCATCTCTTCATTTCTCAGAATTGCAGCAACCAAGTTTCTCGCCGACTCACTCATCCTTCCTAAAGATGGTGCTGTGTTTCGATGACGTCATGTTTCATTCAATATATTCAGACTTTCCATTCAATATATCAGTTTTCAATCCATATATTCAGATTTCATTCAATATATATATATATATATATTTTCAATCAATATATTCGGAAACCATTCAATATTCTCATGTTTCATTCAATATATTTAGAGTTTTCATTAAGTTCTCTCATGAATATTTTCCTAAATAATTGAGTACTTAAATGGCTGAATCAACACGTCAGATTACCCGTTACATCAAAAAAGGAATCCAAGTACTCTACATGTTCATTTGTAATGCGTTACACCCAGCACTGGCTAGGATTTAATATACTGTACTTGGCATACTTTTTTCACTTGGGACATAGAGTATAAATATCCAGGAATGGGGGAATTTCATGGTAAATAGATCTGCCAAAGCAATACACAGATTAAACAAACAATAATAAAAATCTATCATTGATTAAAATTACATTAACTTAACAGAAAATAAACATTTAAGGTAAAACATTAATTGAAATAGTGAACAAAAATAGTGAAATAGTACAACAACAACAACAATGATAATAATCTGTAAAAAGTTCAATTTACCAAAGGGAAGGGTGTTTTTTAGGGGGAAAAAAGTGTGCATATTAATGGGGGGAAAAAACATTTGGATCAGTAGAAAAATTGTGATAACCATTTAAAAGTTGTTTTATTTCAAAAGAGAAATGAATCAAACGTCTATAACAGCATGACTTGGTAAAGAACATAATTTAAACAGCATGACGGTCTATAAAAAAAAATAAAAATAAGTAATAGCTCATTTGTGGTTGTCATGACAATACTTCCATCCTCTTCGAAGACAAAAGTTTACATTTGTGACTCCCACAAACCCCGATGTACGTCGTCCTGAAAAGAGATTCTAAAGATCTGAGTCTTCACACACGCGCACACACACGCGCACACACCGATTCTATAGTCTAGTTTCGTATGTTGAAAACATGTTAATGCCATATTTGTGGCTGTAAAATGTCGTCCTTTATCGTGGGAGTTGGCAACCCTGCTTCCGAAAGTGAAAGTGTCCCTGAGCGCACCTCAGCCTCGACTCCATTTCGTGGGGGTTTAAACAGATTAAAAATAAAGTCTCAATTGTTATGCACTAAAATTCCACACACACACACACACACAACCCTACCCTGCCACGGATTGCCCCCCTCCCACCTAATCTCTATGAAATATTATATAGAACATAAATTCACAAGTTTATTATGATCAAATATGATATTACGATAACGATGAACCATAGTCACGTGACTGCCGTCGAGACTATTAATACAAATTCTCATATAATGCTTGTTTTGGGGCACATTTATTTCGCAGGGGGTAGTCATGTAATAAAAAATGTTTATACTTAATAGATATTGTTTATTTTTTTTAAAAAAATCAAACGGAATGAATGTTATTATAATGACGCCTATGCAGGAGACTTTTATTTTGAAATTTATACCAGGAACAGTTGAACGTTGATGAATGGTCATGTGATCATATTACGCTTGTTATTTTTGTTTCCTTAAATATGCATAATTATTTTTTTTTTTTTGTGTGTGTGTTATTGGTTATGCTTTTTCCTTGAAATGAGACTGTTAATCCTATATAAAATGTAAAATCAGGAAGCCGTGTTCACTCAAGTCACATGGTGTGTAAGTGCAAGCGTAGTGCAGATCTCCGGACGTCCTCTTTAGTTCGCGGGATGCCGTTGTTATGAGAGGTATGAAAAGTGTTAAAAATGTAACCTATTTAAAGTGTATTTTCTGTAATAAGACTGTGAAATGTAACTATGCAATTGTTGACAGGCACAGCTAGACCAGGTATTCTCCAGTTGCTGTCTGATGGTGTCTGTTATATTTAGATGCAGTAACGTAAATGGATCATTATGATATTGTTTATTTTCCTGTGTTTTCTTTTCTCTTATATTATTGTATTTGTATATCATTTTAACGCATAACAGCTGCCTGGAAGCAGAAGTTCTGGTGTGTCTATAGCCAGTGAACGGGTGTTGTATGGAGTTAAATCAGAGTCAGCAAAACCTGAATTTATAATCCTTCTGGAAAAAAAAAAAAGTGTAAATGAATGCTGCCAAAAATAAATCTATGCTCCCTGTGCAGGGAATGTCGGTTAAGGGAACATCCCTGGATAAAATCCCTCCATTTTGGAAAATCCTGCATAAGGACCTCAGATGCCTGTTGTTACTAATGTTAAACACTTCACAACATATCACACTAATGACATTAAATATTTATTATATATTGAGACAAAGAGGGACACATTACAAAATGGACATTACTGAAATTGTAAATAAATGTTATTTGATTAATAGCCGGTGTGATAATGACGTATTGTTTAAAATGAATATAAATTCCTTATAAATTATTATTTTTAAGTAATAGTAATATTATGCCACCCCGATAATAATGAATGGAATACTGTATGAATTGAATGTCTCAGTGGCTGAAGGTTAATTTTGCCTGTCCACTTCCAGGAAAGTATTCTTTGTTCACTCGTTCCCAACACCATTTGCAGTTATTTTAGAAATGAACAGTTTCACTTCCTGCAGTTTGAAATTTTAATTCCCGTTGCTATGATACAGCAGTGTGTCTATCATATAGGTCCTGGGAACGCACGCAAATGGGCAGCTGTGTTTTTGCTAAAAAGCATGAGAACGTTTTCATTTTTTAATTGATTTAAAAGAAGAGTTTTTATATTCATGCAATGAAATAGAAAAAAATACATGGACATTTTTTTTTATTATGACATTAAATTGTATGTAAACGTGTACAAATATGTAAACAGTGGAAAACGTCCTATAAATTTCTGAGTTTCTTATTTGTGTTTTCTAGGAGTGCATTCCAGAAGAAGAGATTACACTCTTCAGGTTCCAGCTGTGTGTTTGTGCAAACTTTAATAAAAAAAATAAAAAAAATGAAGACTCCTGATCTGGTCCCACATCATGTTTCACCACCCTCAAAAAAACGGTAACCTAAAATCTATTTATATTTGAGTCATTTATACAGGGTGGACCATGGAAGAGTAGCCCACTTGCTCTTGGACAAGGCTGTAGTCCCATGCTCTCTGTCTGCTGACTGTACATGTGTTTCACAACATGTTGTCACCCTGTGTGCCGTTTTCTGACTTAATTTTGCCTTCTTATTCAGTCTTTCTGTGCATATCAGAAAGATGGTGTACTATCGCCAGAGGTAGGCTACTTTTCTATGGCCCACCATGCACTAAAATTAAATAAAAGTAAAAAGTAAAGTAAAATATTATTTCATCTAAAGCATATGGACACCTCACTGTCACACCATATGTGCATTGCATTCCAGATTTTTTCCCCCTTTGCTGTTCTAATAACCTCAATGTTTCTGGGAAGACTTGTGCTAGAGTTTGGAGTGTAGTTGTTGGGATTTGAATGTCTTAGTTGTTGGGGTTTGGGTGTCTTAGTTCCTGGAAAAAAAAAATGCTACGAAGACCTGCCGTGTCAGACTTTGTGGCAGGTGTCCACATACCTTTGGCAATATAGTGTATTTATTGTGTATGAAACAATAAATTTAACCAAAGGTCTGTGAAAAAAGCCAGCAGTCCACATTTGACAAAAAGTTGGTTTTATTCACTGTCAGTAAAGGTTTTTGAGTCCTGAGTATCTGTAGATAAACACAAATTAACTAATCTAACAGCATGCTACAGTTGTAGTTTTCACTCACTGATCGTCTCTACTGCTTAATCCTATATACATGGTTGCGGTCTTCAGCCCGTCCCAGGAAACAGGCAGGGACAGGGACATCCTGGACAGGGTGCCAGTCCATCGCAGGGTACACACACACACCCTACGGGCAATTTTAGAAACAACCCAATTAGCCTAAGCAGCATGTCTTTGAACTGTGGGAGGAAACTGGAGTACCTGGAGGAAACTCACCAAACACGGGGAGAACATGCAAACATGCACACAGATGCGGGAAACGAACCAGGCGGTGTTTCACCCTAAAGGTGAAAGACAGTGCTAACCAGTAAGCCACCGTGCTGCCTACAGTTGTAGTTTCGGGTCTTTATTAGGCATACTGAGTAATCATTCACGGTAGAGGCTGGAACATGTGAGTAAACCCCATTGTTATCAGATTCTCCAAAAGCAAAAACATAAAAAATACATATAACCTTTAGCAAAATATTTTCATTAATTTGCTCTTTTTTAAATTTCAAATATCATAGAGTCAACATATTATCCATACCCTCCATCTACCCATATGTGAAGAGTAAGACAAAAAAAAAAAAAAACATGAAATAATAAATAAAATGGGTCACTTAAGCAATAAATAGCTCAGATTTGTAAGATCATTGTAATGGTTGCTGTGCGTGGGTGGTTGAAAGTCTTTTAAATAACAAGGGAAACAGAACATGAACAAACGAACTCACAATGGAACAAAACAGTAAACTTTGAAACAAGGAGAAAACTTCAATTCAATTTACTTTAATTTTCCTATGTAATAAAGTACTGTACATGTAGTAGTTTTAATGCCTAGATACTTTTCACCCACCCTGTATAAAGTATATACAGTACTGGTCATTATTATTGGTACCCCTGGTTAAGATGTGTTCTTAGGCTTCTAATACAAAAAAAAATATTTGAACAATAGAGAACCACAATGCGGCGGCACGGTGGTGTAGTGGTTAGCACTGTCGCCTTGCACCGCCAGGGTCCGGGTTCGATCCCTGGCCAGGCTCGATTCCCGTCTCTGTGTGCATAGAGTTTGCATGTTCTCCCCGTGCTTGGTGGGTTTCCTCCTGGTTCTCCGGTTTCCTCCCACAGTCCAAAGACATGTAGGTTAGGCTAATTGCCGTTTCCAAATTGTCCATAGAGTGTGAATGAGTGAGTGTATGTGTGTGTGTCTGTGCCCTGCGATGGATTGGCACCCTGTCCAGGGTGTACCCTGCCATGTGCCCCAAGTCTCCTGGGATAGGCTCCAGGCCCCCCGTGACCCAGAATACAGGATTAAGTGGTATAGATGATGAGTGAGTGAGAACCACAATGCAAAAAGAGAGAAGAATCCAACCTCTAATAATCTACAATTATTTAGTGAAAAGAAAAAAATCCCACATTAAGATTTTTTGTTTTACATGAAATCATGGTGGCCACAATTATTGGCACCCCAGATGTTAATACTTTGTAAAACTCCAAGACAGCACTTAATCTCCTATAACTTTTCACAAGATTGGAGAATACAGATAGAGGGATCTTTGACCATTGCTCTTTGGGCCATCTTCCTAGATCTTCCAGTGTCCTGGGTCCTCTCTTATGCACTCTCCTCTCCTCTTCAGCTCACCCCACAGGTTTTCAATTGGGTTGAGGTCTGGGGACTGAGATGGCCATGAGAGGAGCTTGATTTTGTGTCTGCTAAATCATTTGCTTAGATTTCACCACACGTTTTTGGTCATTATCCTGTTGAAAGACCCAGTGACGACCCATTTTCAGCTTTGTGACAGAGGCCATTTCAGAGTTCATGATGCCATGCACCCTAACAAGGTTCCAAAGGGCCTTTGGAAGAGAAACAGGCCACAGCATCACAGATCTTCCACCATCCTCCGCCTACTTGTGGGCATGAGGTGCTTTTCTGCATACTCATCTTTTGTTTTTTATGCCAGACCCAGATAGTGTTTATTGCCTTAAACCTCTATCTTAGTCTCATCTGACCATGGCACATGGTCCTATTTGAAGTCTCAGTAAACTCCAGTAAATTCACAAAGCTTCTTAAGCCTAAAAGTTGCTCCTAGTGGTGAGATTTTAAGAAAATTCTTAGAATTATGACATTTTCTTAGAACCTCATCACTAGGAGCAACTTTTAGGCTTCAGAAGCTTTGTGAATTTACTGGAGTTTACTGAGATGCAAGGCAAACTAAACTGAAAATCCAGGCTTCTTATAGCCAAACTAAGATGTCAAATTAATCAGTCACCTTGGTTCAGGTGAGTGACCCCATCACTTGACTGAGGTGCATTCTGGGAAATAAAGTCCAGAATCAAAAAGAGTCTTAGGGTGCAAGGCACCCTCTAGGGGTTAACCCTGACAATGACCTGCAGTAAGTGAACTTGCAGCATTCTTGACTTTCGACATTTTATTCTGGTACAAATTAATTTTGGTTCCTTTAGTCCAAAAAAAAAATCTGGCAAAGTTTTCTACAAACATTTAATCTGGCCTTTCTGTTCATGAGCATTACTAGTGGTTTGAAGCTTGTTGTGAAGCATCTGTACAGTATTTACTTTTTAAGGCTTTTTTATACTTTATTTGTCTTTTAACTGTTAATTTTAACAAAGACACCTATCTCCTTGAATGCTTTTGACATGGCTAGATGTTGTAAAACCATTCCTCTTCACCATGAACAGGATTCTGCGGTTGTCAATGTTAGAATCCTCCATGGTCTTCCAGGCCTTTTGCTATTACTGAGTTAATTCCTTCTTTTTACGATTGTTCACAACAGTTGTATTGGACACTCCTAATGTTCTTGCTATCTCTCTAATGGGTTTGTTTATTTATTTATCCTAATTATGGCCTCCTTCACTTGCATAGACATCTTCTGTTGATAATTTAAGTGAACAGCTACCAAATACAAATGTAACACTCAGAATGACTTCCAGGCCTTTTATCTGCTTGATTAGTTGAGTAGGTGGGAACAGGACACACCTGGCAAAGCAACAACTTGTCATCAATCTTTTTCTATTATTTATGAGACTCCAAAATGGGGCTGTATTTTTGAAAATGGCTGCAATTCTTGAATAGTTAAAACCCCTGGCAAACTACTTGAAATAAGGCTTCAAGTCGAAGTGTTTCATTTCAAATTTAGAGGACAAAGTGCTTTTAACAATTGTCATTGTCACAAAGCAGTACACAATTAAAATTAAAATATGGAAATTTGCATGAAATGTGAGAAATGTGTATGAATCAAAATGATTAGCTATATAATATATGATAATGATATGACAATATATATAATATTAATATAGTATAAATCATACTATTTTTCTTTTCCTGAAGTTGTATACATTTTTAGGCTGACTGTATAAGTAAGGCATACATTTACACAGTAGTGTAGTGCATAGGTTTGCATACATGGGGATGTAGGGGATTTTATTTGGGGCACCAATGTCTTGATTAATGTTTGCAGTACTGCTTTCAGTCATACAGCAGTTAGTGAGTTTACAATTCAAGATGAGATAAGAATGATCGGTAGCTTCATTCATGCAAATTAATCTTCTTATTAATTATAATTAATGCCTATTGTGAATTTGGTCACAATGGTTTGTCATTTTTAAAAGTACCACAAAATCCGAGGCTGTCAATTTCCTTAATTGCTGTAATATATACTTGTAAATAGATGTTTGACCATGAATTCAGCTATAATGTATAAATCATTAAAGAAGTGTCTTTAATGTTGTGCAGTAAACTCCAGGGAGAGCGATCAGAATCACCAGCACCCAGCTGTATCTCCATGAAGAGTGATGCGTCTATGGATAATCCACTGCATTTTAAAAATCGAGACTCTCTACTTCCACACAGGTAATGTCTCCTTTCACAAAATGAGAGCAGGGACTTTTGAAACAATCAGTAGACAAAATTTAGATTTTGATTGGCATATTAAAAGTGCCACTACCCCTTCATTACCAGAAGTTTTTATAATAATATTCACAGAGTATTAAAATGTGTGTGTGTGTGTGTGTGTGTGTGTGTGTGTGTGTGTGTGCGTAAGTTGTGGTGGCCTGGGTTGGGTCACTTGCTGCAGCTGCCCGTCGCCCATACATACCTCTCTTACGTACATCTCTTATGTACAAAGAATGTAACAAGCTTTAGGAAATGGCATACATTATATGTGCTTCTTTTACTATATCAAAGGGACTATAGGTGCTAGAGAATTGTTTTTTGGAATGTTTGAAGATTGTGCATTTCAAAAAACAAAACAGTTCTTCTTCAATCACAAATGGTGCATCTTTTCTTTAAGGATATCTTCATTCCATTGCACTCAGGAGTCCTGGGTGAACATTTTGATTTTGGGGGCATGCCGAATTCAGGCCACTAGGGCCGCCTAGTCCTAATTTAGAAAAACTTTTTTTTTTTTACATTTCAATTATTTTTAAAACCATCAGTCCTGGACAGTGAACACGTCCACTAAGCAAATATTCTGTTCATCTCCCAAATGGAGAGTAAATAACAGGGAAAACCAAGTGAGCTGATTATTATTGTTAGTGTGGAGGTAAATGTGCACAGTGATTGTCCACAACAATGAGATTAAATGTATTATCTGAATCAGGAGCAAATGTCAGGAACTCAGGCGCGATCGAAGTTGAGTTAGGACCTTCAACCACGCTGGCTTGTGACAATATGGACACGGGTAACAATGTTCTATTATAATCCTGTAGCTGTAGCATTATAGCATAGACTAAATCCTTCAAACCAAAACAAAATCTGAGTTGTATTTCAGCAGAAACATTATTAAAATATTTAAACGCATAATTTGGAGATGTTTAAGAGTTATTACATTTGTTTTCAATGAACAATAAAATGTGACGTTGAAGGCCAGAGTTTAGACTCTATTCTTTAAATGTTGAAAATTATTAACTATAATTTTTGTTTGCAGTGTCCAACATAATTCAGAAGACATCATGACAGATAAAGGGTAAGATCAAAATCAATGACATAAATGTGACACTTACATATTGATTTAACATACTCTGCTATTCAGCAGAATAAATCAAAGACATAGTGACAACATTATAAAAGCTATCTATAGTAGCTAGTCAGGAAAAAGGGCTTTTAAAGCCTAATAATTGGACCCCATATCTCACCACATCTTCCTATTTCACCATGTCTCAGGCACGAACCAGAATCTGCTACTGAAAATAAAATACAGAAAAAGTTCAAATTAACTTTGAAGAAGACGTTTCAGTTTTTGAATGGAGTGATAATAAACCCGGGAACCCAAACACCCCTGAATGAGATCTACACAGAGCTCTACATCACAGAGGGAGACAGTGGAGACGTCAATAAAGAACATGAGGTGAGACAGATAGAAACGGCATCCAGGAGAAGAACAACAGAGGAAACACCAATCAAATGCAATGACATCTTTAAGCCCTTATCTGAACAAGACAAACCCATCAGAACTGTGCTGACAAAGGGAGTCGCTGGCATCGGAAAAACTGTCTCTGTGCAGAAGTTCATTGTGGACTGGGCTGAAGGGAAAGCAAATCAGGACGTCCACCTCATATTTCCACTTCCTTTCAGAGARCTGAATYTGATGAAGGACCAGAAACTGAGTCTGATGGAGCTCCTTCATGTTTTTTTTAAAGAAACGAAAGAAACAGAAATGTTCAGTTTGGAAAAAGTTCTGTTCATTTTTGATGGATTGGACGAGTGTCGTTTTCCTCTAGATTTCCAGAACACAGTGAGWGTGTGTGATGTAACTGAATCTGCATTAGTGTCTGTGCTGCTGATAAACCTGATCAAAGGGAATCTGCTTCCCTCTGCTCTCATCTGGATCACCTCCCGACCTGCAGCAGCTGATCAAATCCCCTCTGAGTGTGTCCAWCGAGKYACAGAGGTACGAGGGTTCAATGACCCACAGAAGGAGGAGTACTTCAGGAAGAGGATCAGTGATCAGAGCCTGGCCAATAACATCATCACACACCTGAAGTCATTAAGAAGCCTCTACATCATGTGTCACATCCCAGTCTTCTGCTGGATTTCAGCCGCTGTTCTAGAGAGAATGTTGTGTGAAGCAGAGAGTGGAGAGATCCCCAAGACTCTGACTCAAATGTACACACACTTCCTCATCATTCAGATAAACATCATAAGAGAAAAGTACTCAAAGAAGCAGGAGAGTGATGAAGAAATGCTTCTTAAACTGGGACAACTGGCTTTTGAGCAGCTGGAGAAAGGGAACCTGATCTTCTATGAGGAAGACCTGAGAGAGTGTGGCATTGATGTGAGAGAAGCAGCAGTGTACTCAGGTGTGTGTACGCAGATCTTCAGAGAGGAGTTTGGGCTTCATCAGAGTAAAGTGTACTGCTTTGTTCATCTGAGCATTCAGGAACACCTCGCAGCTCTGTATGTGCACCTGAAGTTCATGGTGGAAAAGAGGAATGTTCTTAAAAACAGTCAAGCTTTAAAATTGCGGAAGAAAATTATTACATTTTTAAATTTTCATAGGAATGCTATAGATCAGACATTGGAAAGTCAGACTGGACATCTGGATCTTTTCCTTCGCTTTCTTCTGGGTCTCTCACTGGAGTCCAATCAGAAACTCTTACAGGCCTTAGTAACACAGACAGGAAGAAGATTCCAGAGCATAAGGAAAACACTTCAGTACATTAAGAAAAAAATCAGTGAAGATCTTCCTATAGAGAAATACATCAATCTGTTCTACTGTCTGAATGAACTGGGTGATGATTCTCTAGTGGAGGAAATCCAACACTACCTGAAATCTGGAAAACAAAGTGAACTCACTTCATCACAGTTGTCTGCTCTGGTGTTTGTGTTACTGACATCAGCACAAGAACTTGAGGAATTTGACCTAAGTAAATATTTCAGCCCAGATAATATAACAGATGATGTTCTCCTGAAGCTGATGCCTGTGATTGCAGCATCCAGAAAAGCAATGTAAGTAAACCTGAATATAACAGATATGAACTTTGGAAAATTTTGACTTTAACATGATTCAGGATGTAATTAATTCAAATAAATTATTTAATTATAAATTAAAAACACTAAATTGAACAAACAATAACGTAAAAGGTATGTAGTATTGTACACGTGTGGGAACAAGCTGATTTCTTTAGAGAAAAACACTAAAGTGAACTTGAAATCATTAAAAACTTTCTCAAAATAAATATTGGTTTTATGTTGGATATTTGGTGCATGATCATACCTTCAGAACGTGACATATATAAGCACATATGTTGTGCTTATAATTTTTTATATCATTATTTTAATTTTTTGATTATTCATGACTTTTTAAAACTATTTAATTCACAACAATTTATTCAAATATTTGATTTGTAAGGTGGAAATGGACTTTCATAAAAAAATTAAAATAAAAAAAAAACTGACAAAGCCTAATACTAAGCAACATTTTATGTATAAAGAAATAATAATAATAATAGTAATAATAATATGTTTGTGCAACATGGTGGCATACTGGTTAGGATTGTGGTCTTGTACCTCCAGGTTTAACGGTTCAATTTCTGCCTCGGGTCTATGCGTGTGAAGTTTGCATATTCTCCCAGTGTTTGGTGGGTTTCTTCCGGATTCTCCAGTTTCCTTATCCAAAGACTGTATTTAATAGGTTAACTGGCATTCATAAATTGCCTTTGGTGTGTGTTTGTATGTGACCCTGCGACTTTGCGACACCGTATTAGGCGGTATAGAAAATGAATGAATGAAAAAGTTATATATGTAGTGATTTTTGCTGTGATTTCAGGGCCATTTCAGATTTCATTTCAAGCGCTTTAGCATGCCATGTTTTGTTTTCCAACTGGACCAAAATCAAGCCTACAGTATGTGTTAAGAAAGCAGAATGCACCACCAAGTGGAACTATTCTAATTTTCACTTTTAATGTAAATTGGAGCACAGTTTTGACCAGATTTGTAGAAATTTTCTTGTGTACCTTCAGACACAGGTGAGCATGTTACATACAGTGCCTTGCAAAAATCCCCCCCTTGGCATTTTTCATATTTTGTTGCCTCACAACCCTGAAATAAAATGGATTGTTTGAAGGTTTGCATCAATTCATTTACAGAACATGCCTTCAACTTTGAACATGTGACCATTTTTTTTTATTGTAAAGCACACAACAAATATGACAAAATAACAGAACATTTTAACATGCATAACTATTCACCCCAATAAAGTCAGTACTTTGTAGAGCCACCCTTTGCGGCAAATGCAGCTGCATGTCACTTTGGAGAAGTCTTTATGAGCTTACCACATCTTGCCCTTGGGATTTTTGCCCATTCCTCCTCCTGCTCCTTCATGTTGGATGATTTCCGCTTGTTTCCCTGTATTTAGCACCATCCAACTTTCCCTCAACTCGGATCCCAGTCCCTGCTGCTGAAAAACCTCTCCACCGCATGATGTTGCCACAACCATGTTTCACTGTGGGGATTGTGTACTTGTGGTGATTGGATATGTTTGCACCAGACATAGCGTTTTCCTTGGTGGCCAAAAAGTTTAGCCTCATTTGACCGGAGCACCTTCCCCCATACATTTGGGTCTTTTGGCAAACTCAAAATGTGCCTTCTTATTTTTAACACTAAGTAAGGGATTTTCCCTCTGCCCATTCTTCAATAAACCCCAGCTCTATGGAGTGTACTTCCTATAGTGATCCCATGCACAGACATACCAGTCTCTGCTGTGGAACTCTGCAGCTCCTTCAGGGTTACCTTTGGTCTCTGTCCTCCCTCTGTGAATTTTGGTGGGCAGCCCACTCTTGGCAGGTTTGTTATAGGCAACATAATTTTTTTAAGCACAGTTGTATCTCTGCACACAAATTTAACCTGTTCCAGAGACGAGTTCTTAAGGCGAAATTTCAAATTGCGAAATGCATTTTCCCGTAGGAAATAATATAAATGCAGATAATCAGTTGCAGCCACCCAAAAATATTACCAAATCATTCAATTATAACCATGTTATTTTTTACTGTGTTTTTTTTTTTTTTTAGCATTTTTGGGGTTGTTTCACCTCTTGTATTAAACAGTGTTATATTATTTTTATAATAAGAAACTACTCTGGAGATATTTACAACAGATTCATTTTAAAATTAAAAATTTTATCTGAATTGTCACTTTGGACATATTGTATTTTTAGGATTTTTGGATATAAGTACAGGTACATGATTTGAGGTCTTGTTTGATAATTTGTACTAACATCATTTCATTATGTATTATTTTATTTCCTTCAGTGTCAGGTGTGATAAAGTTGGAGTGAACAGTTGTTCAGCTCTGGGCTCAGCTCTCAACTCAGAAACCTCCAATCTGAGAGAACTGCATCTCACTGTGAAAACACTCGATCCATCCTACAATATACTAGGAGACTCCGAGTTAAAGACTCTTTCTGCTATATTGGAGAATCCTTACTCTAAAGTGGAAAGTCTAAGGTAAAATCATCTGTTTGTGACAATAACTATGTCTTAGGACACCGCCTGCACCCCCAAAGTTGTATAGTTCATTAGGAAAATAACAATTGTAATGAGTGAAATTTGAATTTGAAAAATAGTTGTCATAAAAAATAAATAAAGAAAGAATTTTTTAAAATTGAGAGGTAAAAGCAAGAAAACTAGAGAACTAAGCAAACCTGGCAACGTGAAAAACATGAAACAAGAACGTGAGAGAATTGGGCGAGAAAGTACACAATAATCCAGCACTGAAGCAGCGCACAGTGCTTGCTTAAATGCCAGAGTAATTAGTGTAAGATGTGAGACTGGTGTGCAGATAGGACAGAAACGGGAGCGTGGGAAAAGACACATGACAGGAAAGGGAAACCATGAGCATGCGGAGGAGAGTGCCAGCATGGGAAAAAGTGTCAGACAGGTCGTGAAACATAAAAGTGCTCAACTTTTGACCTTACTTACAGGTTGCGTAAGTGTGATGTCTCAGATGAAGGCTGTGCTGCTCTGACTTCAGCTCTGAGATCAAACCCCTCACACCTGAGAGTACTGGAGCTGTCCATTAATAATGTAGGAGACTCAGGCATGAAGTGTCTCTCTGCTCTACTGGAGAATCCTCACTGTAAACTGGAGACACTGAGGTAAGATCATTTCTCTGAGAGTCACATGACCTGCTCTCGAGTAAGACACATTCTCACATTCGCGGCAAGAATATAAACTCCAGTCCGCAGCCAGGGAAATCAATCCACTTGAGACAGTAACATTACTGAAATGTCTGACTGCACCAATCAGAGAACAGAAAATGAGGAAACCCTGTTCATGGCTTTGTTATGCAACCAGGTTAGCTGGTCAGGTGGAACAGATGCTAGGCAGTAGCCAGCTATATTTTCCTTCGCTGCAGCAATAGGTGCAATGCAGTAGGTTACAGAGTTTAGTATGTGCAGCAGAACAGATTGTTTGTATGTGTGAACACCAGTGTGCTTTGTTTGCCTAGCTCTTTTTAGATTGAATAAACAGTTGATTATGTAACTTTTTTTGTTCACAAAATAAGTACTGTTTTTGGCACAAATGTTAATATTATCTCCCAGTTTGTTCATTCTTAGCCAGAGAAGCCATGAATCAGCTCCAATATAAGTACTACCCCACCCCTTCCAGCAACAGCAATGATCCACATATAAGTGTACTACAGGGGAAGTGTACAAAAGGGAAACCAAATTCTGTTTCCGAGTCTGATTCTTTGTGGCTTTAAGCAAACCACCTGGTAGTTAAAATAATCAGGAACAAAAGGCTTCCATTTTCTAAGGAGCATAAAGACTAGACTTTGGAGCAACCGCATGGAATTTCCATGTGGTCTGATTGACCCTAAGTCAGATCAGTGGGTGGAAAGGAAAGCACATGAAGCGAGGTACCCATAATTCATAGTGCTCACTGAACAAACATCTGCTTCAATTTGCCAGGTATGGGCTCAGCAACATTATGTGGCAAAGTAAAATTAAGTCATTTCATAACCCAAGTGTACTGAAATAACAGGTTGATTAGTTGATTAGAATAAACAGGTGACGTAAATTCTTATATCATTCTAAATATTCAAATTTATTTTACAAACTTAACTTTGAAGTGAGAATGTTGTTAAAGAGTGTCATTGTGTCTCTACAGGTTGGAGCATTGTGGTGTCTCAGATGAAGGCTGCGCAGCTCTGACTTCAGCTCTGAGATTAAACCCCTCACACCTGAGAGAACTGCATCTGTCTGAGAATAAAGTAGGAGACTCAGGAGTGAAGTGTCTCTGTGCTGTACTGGAGAATCCTCACTGTAAACTGGAGACACTGAGGTAAGATCATCTCTCTGAGAGTCACGTGACCTGCTCCTCAGTAAGACGCATTCTCTAATATTGAGAATGAAACACACGTTTTAGGTTCATCATAAATGTCCTAATGAGGAAGATTGTTTCTTTTCACTGCATGCTGGATATTTGTCAGATTTGTAACGTAACGTAAGTCTTTGGGTAAGATTTACATCTGTGAGAAGCTGCAGAGCAAAACCTGACTTAATGTGACTTCAATGTGTAAATGCAAATAGGAAATATTTTATTGATCTTAAAGCTAAAATAATGTTTATTTTGTCAGTATCATTTGTCTCCGTCTAGCTGCTACTGTATAAACAGAGTTGCCAGATCTGTATTATATAAGCATTATTAAAACCATGAAGTCTTTCTTTCACTGAGCTCTACAGTAACACAGAGGTAAAGTTGAGTACAGGATTGATGGATATGTGCATCAGAGAAGATCATGTCATGTTTTCATAACATGTTGCTTTTTGAGAAAGTTGTCTTTGTTGGTAATAATAACCGGTTGCCATGGTTATTTTTGATACAGATGTGTGGAAAGTGACAGGGTTGAGAGAGGCTTGTTATTTTTGCTATACGTGTATGTTGTGATACAGTTGGGAGCTTAAGTTAATGGACATACGATGCACCAGTATGTAATATTAATAAAAAGAGAATTAAAGTATTTTATTATATTAGTTCAAATCTGGACAACAGGATGTATATTTAAAGTGATGTTAGAGAATTAGCTTACTCTCCTGACACAGCCTGTACCAAACCTGTTGAAGAAAAGGTTCAGCTCATTAACTGCTTAGGTCTCCCTCATTCTGACCACCCTTGCCCTAAAAACTGGTTCTTCAAACCAGACCACACATCCCTCTTGTTGTTTGCCTGGAACTTATTTTTCCACTTCCTTTTTTTATGCATATTTGACTCGTTGTCTTCATGTCAGTCCTTCTGTAGAATTTGTATTTACTGTGTATTTCAGATGTTAAACTGGTAAAAACAGATGGTTCCAAATTTTAGACATGTTTACTCTCCATTACATTTATAATTCAGGAATATCAATTCATCAATAATCTATCAGCAGGTCATTTGGTTTACATAAGACATGAAAATGAATTCTTTTTTAAATGTAATGAGTTATACTTCACATTATTACTTTTAATTTATAATTTTGTTTTTTATCATGTTTTAGACTAAATCATGGAGCAATATACTGTAAATACTGTATATAACAAAATAGATTCAGTATGATCATTTTAAAATACATTGTTAATTAGAGTAAACAGGTAATGTCATTTGTAAACAGTACAGACCAAAAGTTTGGACACACTTTCTCATTCAAAGAGTTTTCTTTCTTGTGTTCTTTCTTGTGTTCTTTCTTGTGTTCTTTAGCCCAAACGCGTCTCTTCTGCTTGTTGTCTGTCCTTAGCAGTGGTTTCCTAGCAGATATTCTAGCATGAAGGTCTGATTCACACAGTCTCCTCTTAACAGTTGTTCTAGAGATGTGTCTGCTGCTAGAACTCTGTGTGGCATTGACCTGCTCTCTGATCTGAGCTGCTGTTAACCGCCGATTTCTGAGGCTGGTGACTCGGATGAACTTCTCCTCCGCAGCAGAGGTGACTCGGTCTTCCTTTCCTGGGGCGGTCCGCATGTCAGCCAGTTTCTTTGTAGCGCTTGATGGTTTTTGTGACTGCACTTGGGGACACTTTCAAAGTTATTACTTAAAGTAATAGTGGCCACTCGTTTTTCTTTACTTAGCTGCTTTTTCTTGCCATAATATAAATTYAAACTCTTTGAATGAGAAGGTGTGTTCAAACTTTTGGTCTGTACTGTATATTTGCAAAAAATCTGCTTTAAACTAAGACTTGAATGAAAATAAAAATCTCTTAAAGAAGAGTGTCCTTGTGTGTCCCTGCAGGTTGCGTGATTGTGATATCTCAATTGAAGGCTGTGCTGCTCTGACTTCAGCTCTGAGATCAAACCCCTCACACCTGAAACAACTAAATCTTTCCTATAATCATGTAGTAGACTCAGGATTGAAGTGTCTCTGTGCTGTACTGGAGAATCCTCACTGTAAACTGGAGACACTGAGGTAAGATCATCTCTCTGAGAGTCACATGACCTGCTCCTCAGTAAGACACATTCTCTATTAGTGAGACTGAAGCAGAAGTTTTAGGTTCATCATCAATGTCCTGAGGAGGAAGATTTTTTCTTTACACTGCACACTGATGATTTGTCACAGAGTCTTTGGGTCAGATGTACGTATGTGAGAAGCTGCAGAGCAAAACATGATTTGATGTGACTTGATGTAGAACTTGATGAATCCAATTTGTTCACACAATACATGAATATTAACTGTTTTTTTTATTTAATGATTTATAATTTACATTATAACATTTCATTTGTGAAGACTTAAAATTTCAGAGTTAATTAGAATAAATATGTGATGTCAAAATGATACAATTAATTTTGAAACATCACTTTTAAAGAAAGTCTTAAATGAAGATAAAAAGTCTGCTGATGAAGAGTGTGTCATTGTGTCTCTCTACAGGTTATRKAAKTGTGGTGTCTCAGATGAAGGCTGTGCTGCTCTGACTTCAGCTCTGAGATCAAACCCCTCACACCTGAGAGAACTGGAACTATCTGAGAATAATGTAGGAGACTCAGGTGTGAAGGCTCTGTCTGGTGTACTACAAAATTCTCACAGTAAACTGGAGACACTGAGGTAAGATCATAGCACTTTTTGTATGAATAAAAAAAAAATGAAATCAATACTAAATAAAAAATTGACACATTCACAGTCCGAGTTAAAATCTGTCTGACGCTATTCTGTAAAATACCTACAAAGTCTGATTACACACAATGTGATCTTCACACGAAAATGTCTGAACGCAGATGAAAAACTCAAAATTGTTGAGATGTGTAAAGGAAAGAAGAAAAAGTTGTATGTAAAGTATGTATGTAAAATGTAAAGACCTGATGTGTACTACTCAGTCCACAATACAACAAGCCATCTACAATCAGAAGAGAGTCAGTGCTGTTGTTGCTCTGCTTTAGATTGGACTGTGAAATGCGTACATGTACCCGTGTATCTCTTTGCAGATTGTGTTATTGTGGTGTCTCAGATGAAGGCTGTGCTGCTCTGACTGCTGCTCTGAAATTAAACCCCTCACACCTGAGAGAACTGGATGTTTTTTGTAATAAAATTGGAGAGTCAGGAAAGAAACTACTCTCTGCTCTTAATGATGATAAGCATAACAGTCTACAGACACTGAGGTAAGTAATGAACTTGAAAAAATAATTAAATGTTGAAAAAAATAAGACTAACCATTTCAGTAATTTATTGTTAGTTTGTACTTTTATTTTTAGTGCCAATAAATATTAGATCATGTTACAATGTTTTTTTTCATCATTTTTATTTAAATATATATATATTTTTTATAACAATAGGCAGGGTGTACCCTGCCATGTGCCCTAAGCCTTCTGGGATAGGCTCCAGCCCCCACGTGACCCTGAATACAAATACAAATTTGCCCCATTGACATATAATGGAGAATTTGATGCATGACTTGTCACTTTCCGTTCGTCGTAGACGCATAAAACAGGTGGCAAATTTTGTGGTTCATTCAGGAATTTATTTTAGTTGGGTTTATTCTGGGAAAGTGGGCTTGACATGACTTTTCTAAAGGGCGAGTTGTAAACTGCCCCAGCAGGGGGGCAATAAACATACAATAGTAACTTCTATAGGAACTTTGAAACTGAATTTAATTTTGGATCCCACTGTCGTAGAGACATGGGGGTGTGGTCTTTTGCATTTATCATGATTGTCATAAGCCACGCCCCCTAGCAAAATTATTAGCATGCAGTTAGCATGTTGCTAACATCATTAGCATGTTGCTAGCATTATGCTAACAATATTAGCATTTTGCTAGCATTATGCTAACAATATTAGCATTTTGCTAGCATTTTGCTAATTATATTAGCATGTTGCCAGCATGATGTTAACAATATTAGCATGTCGCTAGCATTATGCTAACTACAGTATATTAGCATTTCGCTAATAACATGATTAGCATGTTGCTAGCATTATGGGAACTATATTAGCATGTTGTAAGTAATAGCAGTAGAATGTTGATATCATGATGCTAGGGTGCTTAGCATGTTCCTAGCATGGTGTTTAGCTAATTAGCATTTAGCTGGCATTATGCTAACTATATTAGCATGTTGCTAGCTACATTATTAGAATGCTGCTAACATTACATTTACATTTAGGCATTTTGCAGCAAGGAAAAACTCAATAGGAAGACACCTTGAGGGGACCCAGACTCAGGGGATCCATCTTCTTTTAGGGGATAATGGATAGCAGTAATTGTTTGCAGTCATACTGTGTCTTAGGGCCACATTCCATCATCTGACTACACAGTCAAGTTTTGTCCCCGGGCCGCCAGTTCAGGGTGGAATGAACTATGACTTATAAGGGCTCTTGGAGTGACTAAAGGGTGAGCTAGCAATACGTGATCCTCCACAATATTTGGAAAGTTATATAGGCTAGCCCTCCGAGTGGACAACTGCCAAATGCTTCTTGGCAACTGCCAAGAAATACCTTGACAGCTCCAGGCAGGAAACAGCTCTTCCACCCAACAAACACCACTCTGAGTGCCTAGCCTGTCATCACACCCCCCCCCCCCCCGGCTATAAGTACAAAACCTCACCTCTACTCATGAAATAGAGCTTGAGGCTTGCCCCTGATTTAGAGCCTGAGTTAGAGCTGGAAGACATAGGAGAGCCCGTGCAGCTAGGCATCACCAGGCAAGCCACAGATGGAATTACAGAGGGACTCCAAACCCCTAGTCCTAGCACCTCCTGCACCAGTATCCGTAGTACCACTACTGCCCCTCTGGGCTACTGAGATGCAGACCCATGTCAGAGGTCTGTCCTGAACTGCTATACACCCTGCATCTTATCCCCCCATACACTGCTCACCATACAAAATGACCCTGAACCCATTGAAGATTTCCGTAAGGTCCTATGGGGAGGGGGGGCGGTACTGTAATGACGGGGTCTCACAAGGGTAAGAGCCACGAGAAAACATCCTGTAATGTCCAGAACGGGCAAATCTGCAGGCACCTGTGGTGCGGAGTTCTGAACAGGCTTTCTAGACGCATGGTTGCCAAGAAGCGCAGTAAGCTCAATCAATACGCAGGCGCTGCACATGATGCTGTGTTTATTTAAGGGCCCTGATACATTCACATTTTGTGCAATCATTAGGTAGCCCTGCATAAGGGATCTTATCAATATTATATCCCGTTGTGTGGCTCTCTAACCAGCACCACGTAACACTTAAATATAAATGTAGGACCATAGCTAAATGACTCATTAGTGTTCATTATTTAAAAAGCTCCTAAAGCCTGTGATTGGATAAGACCAATGATGTTATTGAGTAAATATCTGTTCATGTTCCTGTTATAGCCCCTATATTACTAAGAAAGAAAAAAATGTGAAATGTTTAATTATAAGCAGAAGATGATGTTTCCATTGAAGGAGAGATGATTACATGCTGTTGATCTTGAAGCACCAGTCCAGTTTATGGTTATTAATACACATTTTTCTTTCATATTCAGGGTGTGATAAACAACCATGTGTGATGAAGGCTCTGGTGTTTCTGCATTTCCATGTTGGTGATAAAGCTCAATCACATCATTCATTTACTTAAAAAACATTAAACAGACCCAGAGATGTGGGAAGTGTGTGTTCATTGTGCATAGTGAATCAGACTGTGTGAACAGTAGAGTGTCATAAATTGTAAAATCTACTATTTCTGTTGTAAACATTAGCATTCTCGGGGTCACTGCTTGTCCAAACAATTTCATGGAACAAAATTTACTGTTGTATAATGCAGGTTTGATGGACGATGTGATTATTCTTTTTGTGCTTCCTTTTTTTAGTTCTGTAATATGTTTTCATTTATATTATGTACATAGTGTCAAATACATTTTGAGAAGCTAAATAGCATTTCAGTTTAAAATTATTAAGAGTAACACCGGTCTGCAGCAATCTCACATTTGATCTGGTCCAGTCAGATGACTATCATTTCTCTGTGTCAAGTGAGCACTAAGTCGTCCCCCCCATTTAAAAGCTTCATAAATGTCTGAATCATATAACTGATGCATAATGCATAACCAGGAAATGAGTTATGATTTTCATGGTTTTAGGTTTGCATGATTTAGAAAATGCATTTATGATTTTTGTTTGTTTGTTTGTTTTAAGTGAAGCTAAGCCCGATTTGATGCCTTAACTTTTGTAGTTTTAAATAAACCAGCCTGCAATGCCCCTTTGGTGACATGTATTTTTCTAGCAAATCTGAATGCAGAACCCAGAAATGGGTGGGGAAAAATAAAACATTTTAATCCAATTATGTCTGGGGCATTAAAATGCTTTACTGTATTCCATACTGTGACCAAAATAAAAATAAACATTCTGAGTTTTTAGCTATATAAAAGTAAAAAAAATAATAATAAATAACAAGACCTAAAGAAGGCTAGAATAGCTGTTAGCAGTTAACCACTAACCTACCCACCTTTAGCTCTTAAGGAACTGATGGAACGGAGATGTAGTTCTGTCAGTTCCACTTTATTTTTAGCAAAACCATCTCAGAATTGTCTGTCATTGAGAAAGAAGTTAGATATGTTAAACTAACTAACTAGTTACTACACATCGTGGCATATGCCCATTTGGATAGATAAGCTTCTTTGCTCGCTGCTGGATAGCCGCTGCCAGTCTTCTTCGTCTCTACTCGGTTTGGGGTTCCTTCCCACCATGGACACCGGTGTGCTCGGACCCCCTGGCTTTTCGTCACGGTTGTTATGGTGAGCCACATCACCATGAGTACTATCATACTGTTTTGAAATGCACACATTGTATTGCGAGGCAGGAGCCTTCCCAGCTTAGTTGCCCTGCATGTTCAACTCTCCCAGTCTCCCTCTATGGCACCAGGCAGGATCTCACTCCTTTGTCTAGCACATGCTCTGCAATGTTTCCGGGATCACGCCAGATAGCGAGGCAACTGCCTATGAAGTCTTGCTGATAATGTCGGAACCCCCTAAAAAATATTTACTGGAGACTTCAGTCTGGCATTCTGTCAGGTTTGGAGAATTCCAGGCAAGGCATAACTGCAGAAGTGATGACTTAAACAAACCAAAATAAAACATTACTAGTAACATTAGCAAAACCATTAATTATTTCACAAGTGAGGTCCATTAAAATTCAAAAACTCAAAAGCTGTGATAATAAAAAACAAAGAGAACAAACCAGATGTTCAACACACTGGATAAGTCAAAGAATATTTATTCTTTGGAGCCACAGGTGACAACCATCACAAAACAAGACAGAGGTGCACTCTGGAAAATTAAATTTTAAAATTTTTCGAAGTAAGTGCAAACAAAATCTGCATACATGTCTTGAATCCCTGGGCACAAAGCACCCTCCAGTGGTTTTCCCTGATTTTGCATAATTAGTCTCCTTGACCTCAGTTCATGATATAGTAAATATGTTTTATATTCAGCCATGGTTTCATACAGTGTTCTTAGGATTTCGTGGTGACTAGACAATCTGAGAATCTCGCATGCCTCACTTTAGTTTGCAACAAGAGAAAAACAGAGCTGGGCAGAGTGGAGCAAAGCTGGGCTGAGAAGAGCATAACAAAGGCTAGGGTCTTAGGGTATATGAGGTCACAATAGTGGGGAAATCCGATTAGCTTGTTTAAGCTCCAGCCAATGCAAAAAAAGGAAAAAAAAATTCTGATGTATTTTCTGTGATAGCCTGTATCACTGCTGATGCTGGGTCATTAGTAGCCAATGGTTCATGTTTTATTCATGTAAAACAGATAATTCATCAAATCTTGTTTGCTAATATTGCTTATTAAATGATATGATTATTTGATGTCAGACATGATAGATGTTTGTGTAGGAAAAGGATGGGATTTAGCATTGTATTACAACTTAATATATCCTGGTATAACATTGGCATGAGTTAACTTAAAGGATGAAATGGTACACAAATTCCTCAGTTTGGCACAGGATATTTCACACAGTAATCTGAGATTAGATATAAATATTAATTATTTGTGCAGCAACCCATTCATGTACTATGTTCATACTGTACATGTATAATAAATATAGAAATGAGAAGAGAACACATTTTATTATATTTTGTTAGTATATTTAATATTTTAAATAATGCTTTTAAGTATTTTTTGTAATGAAGTTAATTCTGTATTAATGCACTTGATTTTATAAGGTGAGCCAGAGTAAAAAATAAATTAATTAATTACAAATTATATCCATTCTCTCTTGCACTGTGCATTGAAATCTTTTCAACCACCATTGTAGCTATCCCATGTCCATCACTGTACATAGTTTAAGACACAGCATTACTATGTTGCAGTACCTCCACTCCACTCCTGCATTTACTGTGTATGTAAATAATATTAGATTTGCACTTCAGGTTATATGCTACTACATTTCATTGGCTTTGTACCTGATCTCTGCTCAGTGAAAGTTTAATCTATTTGAAGCCCAATTGCAGCTTTTTTATTAACTTTTTTCAAATAGTACAAACACAATCGAACAGACAAGCAAACAGACCAACCTACCCACAGTGCTGAAAATATATAACTATATTCAGTGTAGAAGAAAATATCCAACTGCAGCGTTTAAAATAAAGGAACATTAACAAGGTTTTTTTTTTTTTTTTCATTTTTGTAAAACAAGTGTTTGGAATTACTTAACCAATCCCAAAATAACTTCCTAAAAATAAATAAATAAATAATAATAATAATAATAATAATAATAATAATAATAAACTATTAGAGAAAATGATTACATAAAGGATTAATTTAACTATTACTCTAAGTTCACTTGAACTTAAGTGTAGCATATAACCATCATAATGAATACTATACTGTAATATGAAGCTATGAATACTTTTCATAGTAAAAAAGTTTACATTGGATTTCAGAACTTGCAATTAACTTTTTGATAGACTATTATCTTTAGACTTGCTTTGTTTATATTAAAAATATTGGGGTGGCGCTTATTTTTCTTATACATTTTGGTTATTTGTCAGTGTTCCTTTAATTTGACATCCAAGTCAGGAAGATCACCCCATGAGTCTGCTGAAATTACATCATGTCCAAGGACATTTTCTTATCAGGTGCTTTTGGATACTCAGTGTACAATGATTACATCATGTGTTCTAGGATACACACTGTACACTGATTATCTCATGCCTTGCTACTGTACTCTTATGCCTAGGATCCATTGGGTACACACTGTCCACTAAGCATCTCACCTCTAAGATGGCTACCTATCTAGAGTTTATTTGAGTTCATACTGCATACTGAACATCACTACATGATGTCCTTGCTACTGTGACATCATATTGTCCTTGGCTCACCTCTGTCTCCTCACCTTACCTCTATCTTTTACTATGATTAATAGTATCTGTCATATTGTTGCATGCACAAATGCATTCTGTCATATTTTTGCATGCTCATATTTTACATTTAATTAAAATATGCTTACATATTTCGCCCTCTGTGACTTTTAAGTCACATAAAGAGAAAATAAAATAATGCTTACTTATGAACTTACATACTAACTCAATACTAAACTACGAACATTAGCCTTACATGTTACTGCAGAAAAAGAACTAAACAAAAAAGAAATAAACCTTACATATTAAACCTTATTATAGAAAGAAACCTTATTTAACCTTAAACTAAACATTTACTACTAAAGAAACCTTATGCAAATCAAAAATTTTAACTATTAAATCAAAACCATTAAATTAAAACTATTAAATCAGAAGAAAACTTACATATTACCCACTAACCAAACACCAATCTAAGAGAGATAAGCAAAACGAGTATATGAGGGTATAATAAGCATGCAATGAATATAATATGAAGAGTCGAGTGGTGGGCGAAAAAACCTTCCGTACGGCCAATGTAGGAGGAAAAATTCCCACCTTGCCAGCTTTTTTGTGCTCGACAGTGCATTCAAGTCAAGTCAAGTCAATTTTATTTATATAGCGCTTTTAACAATTGACATTGTCGCAAAGCAGCTTTACACAATAAAAAGAAGTAAGTTTGTATGCAATGTGTATGAATCAAAATGATAAGATTGTCCCTGATGAGCAAGCCGAGGGCGACGGTGGCAAGGAAAAACTCCCTGAGATGGTAATAGGAAGAAACCTTGAGAGGAACCGGACTC
>QMIH01001474.1:56019-66682 GCA_003987875.1 Clarias batrachus
ATTTATTTACGTAGTACAATGAAAACGTTGAAACATTTTTAATTTCTTTGTTTCCATACACATCATAGATCAGATCGGTATCTTATGTCTGGCTAGAATTGTTTCATTGAAGTACATGCAGAAGACCGTTGCTTTTGTAATCATAAAGGATGACRTCATAGTTATTGCAACAACATCGCAGTGACGATTTCTTCTAAGATAATAGCGACTCCAGGATTTTCTTTAATGTAATCATTGTTAACGTATTAAATAAATCATAGGAGCTACAGTAGGTGATGACCGCACACTAAGTATATTGGTGACTATGACTGTGTGTGTGTGTGTGTAGGGTGGTGAATTGCTAATCAAGTTCGTATTTGAGTCATCACAGTTTCCACAGTGCTCAGAGACGCAGTTGGCATTTGGTTCCTGTGCTTATTTTAGCTTTACACACTAGGTGGAAACTTTCTCTGGTTGGTGCTGTGGGTTTTTTTTTTAAATTTTTTTTTTTAAATGCGCTGCTAGATGTTGCATGGGTGGTTAGTTCAGGACTTACATACGAACTTATGTACATTACATACTGTACATATGATCAGTAATATACTGTAATATACATGTTGTTCATATAAAATTATATACTATTAATGAAAGGATGATATTTTTCATAAGTATATGGGAGATTATATAAAACAAATGAAGTGGTGTGTGTGTGTGTGTGTGTGTGTGTGCAATCTTACCTTGGGATTTTATTTTGTAATACAGTATATCGGTTAAAACCTTGTTTAGTCATCTACATTTGGATGTACAAGGGGCGTTCAAGTCAAAGCGGGACTTTTGTTTGTGCAGAATAACCGAACACAGTTCTGAGAGTGAAAACTCCCTTTATGCCGCTATATAATYCCCTCCTACACTAATGCACTCATCCCAGCATTTCACTTCTAATGGAGCTTGAACACCATCATGGTAGGAAGGACGCCAGCGCCATGATCCGCTTCACGGCCTCCCAGGAACTCCTTTAATGGTSTAAGCATGTGAAAAAGCCACATCCATAGGCTTCTTTAAAACTTTTAAATCGTGCATCATTCCAGTGTTTTTACTGTGACCGAGTCTCACCACCATACTGTGCTTCTTGTAAGTCTTGTGTGAGTATCGATCGCTTTTACGGCTTCGTTAAGCAGAAGTTTCATCGCGAGTCCCGGTTTGACTTGAACGCCCCTCATATAATTAGTACAAAATGATGCTGGCTGGAATACAGAATTAGAGAACAAAAAAATGAGTGGCTGTAAAAAAAAAATTCTCTCGAATGATGACAGTGACACTATTGTGGCTGAGACTCTTGTGGTAGTAGAGGCTTCGTCTTAAATGTGAGAATAATGTGGGCAGTTTGTTTCACACACACACACATACGCAGCATGCTCACTGAAGCTGCATCCTAAACCGAATAGTTGCCTGTTGTTTGCCTACGCTCGCTCTTAACCAGGGTTTCAATTCAAATCGAGGAACACAAAATGTATATTACTTAATGTAGTTATTAAGTATATATATATATATANATGATTCTTTCAAGCGGCAAGTCATGTATCGGAATTCATCAGAACGGATTATGATTTTCATTTGAGGCGATAAATTGTTATACCTCTATAATCCCACAGGTGGCGCAATCTAAACCTATTAACACATGGTGGCCTGTGCGGGAGGAGTGAATTATTTGCCGTTTGTTTAGAAATGGAAGAAAATCTGGGTTTTTTAAAAAAAATTTTACCAAATTTACCAAATTTTATAAAATCATATCACAATACTAACAGAATCACAATACAAATTGTATCGGCACCGAGGTATCGTGAGCGTATCGTATCAGGTGTTCCCCGGGGACTCCATTGCCTGGTACCTCAGCTCAACACTTCCACCCACAGAGCTGGAGGTCACTAACTACGTTCACATTGATGGTATTTCTCCAATTTCTCCGTTTCATATCATTCCCGTTACTGTAGATCTTCCAACATAACTGTTGCTGATCTCATAATATGTGCTTTTACATCCTCAAAAATGTGGCGTTTTTGATGTGTGAAGTGTTTAATCCACGTACGTCATTGTGCTGCCTTGCAGATCTCCAGACAGTGCGATAGACAGCCAGCCTCCTGCTCTTCCACCGAAGCAGTCCAGGAAGAACCTGATCAGTCACATCAGCCAATCCCGATCAGAACTGGAGCTCGATGAGCACGCCTCCGAACTCTACGACATGCCTATAGCTTCAGATAAGAGCATGGTGCGTTGTCGGGTTTATCTTCTTTTAGCGAAACGGTTAACAAATAATTTACATAGTGTAGATAACATAACACTAAGACAGTACAGCGGTACCTCGGTATATGAATCAAATCCGTTCCGGAGGCAGGTTTCGTATTTTCCCATAGAAATAATGTAAATGCAGATAATCCGTTCCAGCCGCCCAAAAATATTACCAATATTACCAATTTCCAACACTATAATAAATATTTTTTGCATATGAAAACAATCAAAACGGGGCCCCCGAGTGAGTGGCGCAGTGCTGAAGTGCTCACCGTATCATCCGGAGATCGCGAGTTCGGTTCCCRGGTGATGCTGTAAGCCGCCTGTAGCCGGCGGCCTGGCGAGAGCTGATTGGCCGAGCTCTCTCAGCGCACTCCCACATCAATCACGGATCTACAGACAATAACGGGCGTCTGTAAACTCACGCAAGCAGAAGGACCGGATAGCGAGTTGGAAAAGATGCGGTCGGCTGGCATCACRTGGTTCACAGGAAACACATGATAGTCTTCGGCTCTCCGCGACTGGTAGTCGTAGCTTTAAAGTGGGCGCCCCCTAGTGACGGAATTGCATACGACTAAATTAGGGCGGGAAAAAAAAAACAATCAAAAAATTTTGTAAAAACATGCAAATGACGTAAAATATGAAATAAATAGCCATCCTAGCGTCCTTGCTAACGTTCATGGGACGTCTTCACAAAATGCCAAAAAAAAAAAAAAAATTTGTAAACTTTAAATTTGCATGGCTTGACTTTTCACTGACGCAAACAAGTTTTTAACGACTCCCAGATGAACATTCGGTTTCAGTTTGCGAGGGGAAGATTCTGATGGTGATGTGTTTGTATGCCGAGGCTCCACTGTATATGATCACCAGGCCGTTTGTAATTGTTAGCTAGTAACCCTTGTTTTTGCTTTGTTCTCTTCCGTGCCGCTGTGCAGAACGGTGCGGTCCCACACGACAACCTCGTGCTGATCAAAATGAAACCGGACGAAAACGGACGCTTCGGATTCAACGTCAAGGTACTGCTGATTTGAAAAAACGTTTGGGAAAACGCTAAAAAAAAAAAAAAAACAAACTAATGAAATATCACATGATTTTTGCTACGTTCACAGGGTGGCGCTGATCAGCGAATGCCCATCATCGTGTCTCGAGTCGCTCCTGGAACTGCGGTAGGCTCCAGAAGTGGCTTGATGTTTCTACACAGCCTTTCATTTCAATTCCAGTTACAGAATGAGACCATGCCTCACGTGTCATGTGTCATGTGACTCCGGCTTCTCGGTCATTTCAGGCCGACCTGTGTGTACCGCGTCTGAACGAGGGTGACCAGGTGGTGCTGATAAACGGGCGGGACATCTCCGACTACACGCACGACGACGTGGTCATGCTGATCAAGGCCAGCTGCGAGAACCAATCAGGAGAGCTCATTCTGCTAGTCAGGCCCAATGGTGAGGAGCTTAGTCTTAACCTCTGAAGCCTTTTTATAAAAATGTATTCTGTCATATGGTGGCTTAGTGGTTAGAGCACTGTCGCCTTGCACATCCCGAGTCCGGGTTCTCTCCGTAGCTTGGTGGGCTTCCTCGGGGTACTCCGGTTTCCTCCCACAGTTTAAAGATGTGCAGATTAGGCTTAACTGGCGTTCCCAAATTACACATGGTGTGTGAATGTTGACCGGAGGTCCTGCCATGGTTGTATACGCACAGGTTTAAGGGGTTATTGGTCATCTGGGATTTCTGGCTCACCCGGATAAGTTAAACTTCAACTCTTAAACTCGCATTGAATCCTCGCAGCGATCTACGATGTGGACGAGGAGGAGGAGAAGCTCGACCTGGAGCCGGAGTTCCAGTACATTCCAGAAAGCTGCTTTTTAGACCGGTCCCACTCGGAACCGGACGGATGGAAATCGTCCTTCCAGATCCTGAGAGAGGGACTGAGCACCGGCACCGTGCTCGCTCAATTTGACGTGAGTTACCCGTTACACATGTTACGCTCACTTCTTTATTTATTTAGCTTCTAGTTGTAATTTTAGCCTCARCGATAATACACTTCAGCAATATCTTAATATTTGCAAATATAACTAAGAAAAATTGTCATCATTAAATAATTATTACTCACTTTAAGTAAAAAAAAAAATTTGCATGTCTGTTTCCAAATTAAAAAAAAAAAAAATCTTTATGAATATACTGTAAATATCCCTATAAATTAGAGGTTTACAGTTTGCAGTTTTAAAAGTTTTGAGAATGACACAAATATAAATTTTCAGCTTCAGATCCTTTTGTTAGATATCTCTAATTCCAAGCATTTCGTACAGTAAGTGTGAAAGGCTTATTAACAGTTACATTACGTTTATGCAGCGTGTCAATTTAGCGTTTTTACAGTGTTGACACTTTCTCTTTTTTTTTTTAAACCGCTGCAATTTCCCCCTGGCATGCTGTCACTCAACTTCAGAGCCACATCCCGATATTTCATGGGCTGATGGCAGCCCATTCTTGCATAATGGAGTTTTGGGATGAAGGTCACAGGGTCACAGTTTCCAAAGACCCCAAATTTTGATGTTTTGTTCCTCAAGCCATTTCGTTATCACTTTTGCCTTATGGCACGGTGATCCATCATGCTGGAAAAGGCGTTGTTCATCACCAAACTGGTCTTTGATGGTTGGGAGAAGTTGCTTTTCAAGGATGTTTTTGTACCATTCGTTATTCATGGCAGTGTTCCTGGGCAAAATCGTGACCGAGTCCACTCCCTTGGCTGAGAAGCGGACCCCACGCATGAATGGTCTCGGATGAATCCATTTTCTGATTGTTTGAGGCATCCGGAAACGAAGCTTGTCCGGAGGAGAAAAGGCTGGTGCCGTCGTCAGTCCTGTGTCATGCCGAGAGTAAAGCATCCCGAGACCATTCACGCGCGGGGTCGCTTCTCAGCCAGCGGAGTGTTCTTCTCAAAACCGCTGGCCACAGCTGTATATCGCTGTTTAACCGAGAGTCCTACGTATGCCGTACAGTACTATGCATCTGAATATCACTTCCTGTTATCATCGTGCACGATGTGCTATTTCCTGTTTCATGACTTTGCAGTTTCACACCACACACTCCCAACAACCGACGCTGAGAACCCATTTTTGGGCTGGTTTCACAGACGCGGCTCACGCCTAGTCTCCGAATTAAAACGCCTGCTTCATCTCTCTTAACTCACAGTCGGCTGTGAAGACTCGGCTTACATTAGTCGCAGTTTTAGCCTGGTCTGGATTAACCTCAACTGATTGCAGAGGAAAGATTAGAGCGACTTTTCTTTTCTTTTTTTTCACTAATTTACCAGGAAGTCCCTTTTGAGATCAAGAATCCCTTTTTACAATGGAGACCTGGCCAAAGTCGCAGCCATACTATTTCATCACATTTAAATACATTTATATGTATATACATATATGACACAATAAATAAATAAACAAATGTATAGTTCTAGAATACATTTACAATAAAATAAGATTTAAAAAAATCTTTAAAAACAAAAAAAAAAGAAGAACGGCTACATGCATCTTTTACACATTCTTTATGACGGCCTTAAATTCTTCACCGAATATTGGTGTGTCCAATTTGAGACTTTTCTGCAAATCATTAAATCACTTTCCAAGATTCCTTGTAAGAAAATGTATTTTTCCCCAACTCTTTAAAAAAAAAAATCTGTAAAAAAAAGAGAGAAGAACACAAAGATAAGCTGGAATTTGTCCATTATTGCTTCATGATTAAAAAAATAAGCCAGTGTTGTGTTGTACAGCGTGATCAGTGATGTCTAACCCACCAAACCATAAAGAATGCAATGSTGTGTAAGAGACTTTGCATTTGTGATAAAGCATGTATGGTACACTAATCCCTTAAAAAAAAAAAAAAACGAAGAAGAAGAAGGTGGAAGCTCCATCTCACTGGCCAAAAAAAAACAAAAAACTAGCAGTTCTTTTAAAATAAAAGCCGACTTTAACTTGAAGCTTCTTGCTTAGATTAGCAACATCCACATTAAATAMAAAGCTTATCACCTCGCTACTCTAGGAATAAACTGAAGCTTAAATTAATCCTGCTTAGTATTGTTTGTGCCGGAGAACGGACTGTCTGGAATATTTAAACGAAGCTCAACAGGCACTGTCGAGGCCGCGATGGGAATAATCCACTGCCTTTACTTTGAAGAAACAACTTATTAAGACTGCTTTCTTAGATACAAAGAGAATGCCTTGGAGCTAACATCTGTGCCCGAGCCTAGGCTTTAGTCTTTAGTCCCAAAGAGGAATGTCTTTACCTGTGCCTCTCAGGTGAGTTCTGATCACATTGAGGTTTTTGGTCGTGTTTCTTTTAAATCAAAGTTCCATGAAGCTGCTGGACAGGAAAACCGTAAAGTGCAATTCTGGGGGATACAGTACAGGGACTGGCCTATGAGTGATTGGCTTGTTCCCATCAAATGTCCAACAATACAATTCCAGGTAGACACGAAGATGCCGCAAAGATGATTGCGACACCAGGGGTTGGACAATGAAACTGAGACGCCTGGTTTTAGACCACAATAATTCATTAGGATGGTGTAGGGCCTCCGTTTTGCGGCCAATACAGCATCCATTCGTCTTGGGAATGACCGATACAAGTCCTGCACAGTCGCCAGAGGGATTTTGAGATCTTCTTGCAGAATAGTGGCCAGGTCAGGTGGTGACTACATCTGGTGACTTCACTTTCATGTTCATCAAACCACTCTGTCACCAGTTTTGCTGTGTGTATTGGTGCATCATCATCCTGATACACGGCACCGTCTTCAGGATACAATGTTTAAACAATTGGGTGCACATGGTCCTCCAGACTGGTTCGGTAGTCTTTGGCAGTGACACGCCCATCTAGCACAAGTATTGGGCCTACAGTAGGGAATGCCGTGATATTGCAGCCCAAACCATCACTGATCCACCGCCATGTTTCACTCTGGGCACGCAACAGTCTGGGTGGTACGCTTCTTTGGGGCTTCTCCACACCGTAACCGTCAGGTCTTGCGTAAAACTGATGTTTTTTGGATACAATCCGGGTTAGCACCCGGACATCCCTTTCAAACAGCTTCCTCTTGCGTCCACAGTTACTCCTGTTGGATGTGGTTYGTCCTTCTTGGTGGTACGTCACCCTGGATACCGTGGCTCTTGATACATCACAAAGACTTGCTGTCTTGGTCACAGATGCTCCACCAATAATTTGTCCTCTTTTGAACTCTGATATGTCTCCAATAATGTTGTGTGCGTTGCAATATTTTAAGCAAACCTGTGCTATTACTTTGCTAATTAAACCGTCACACTCTGCTCTTACTGGTGGAAATGTGCAATCAATGGAGATCGGCCACCAGGCTGGTCAAATTTAGCCATGAAACCTCCAACACTAAATTGGCCAGCGTTTCAGTTTCATCGTCCAACCCCTGTTCCTGAAGCGTCCTCGTCCACCAATGGAAGATGAGGAACCAGTGGATCTGCYCATAGCTGAGTCAGGCAAAGGCCAACGATGGCTTGCACTCAGATGCTTTCACTTCTGTTAGATAAGCTGCTTTTCAATACGGAATGTATYCATTTGTTTTGATGGTGTTTAAGTTACAATTGTGTGCAGCAAAATTAAAGAGTGACTAAATCAAGACTGGGATAAAATGTAGTTTTGTAGAGAAGACCTTTATTTTTTTTACTTGTCATAAAGTCCATCATGGCTGKTGACCGTGTAGCTGTAGAAAGAAAGAAAGAAAAATAAAAACAGATAAGGGAATATTTTCCATAATAAATCATTTACTCTCTTYGGTATAATTAACCTAGCGTTTGTGCTCAGTTCTTCATATGAACTGTCCAAATGGTCACCTTCGGTTATACGGTCCACAGGTTTCGTCTTCCGTTATTCCAGGCAGGAAGTTTGTCTGGTTGGTTGTTTCCACCACCGGTATTAAATCGTAGGTATTTTATGGGTATAATTCAATAGACATGATGTCACAAATATATTAATCGGAAATCTGAAATAGAAATCTGAAATGTTCTCATTTAGACTTGGACGTAGTTCACTCTACTCTACGGTAGGTCTAACTAAAATGTCCCACTTTAACTAGGACAGATTAAAGCCTACTCCCGCCTTACTCTAAGCCCTGACTSTGAAACCGGCCCTTTAACTCCTGGATCAGCAACTTACATAAACCTCTAGCTTTACATCCTCATGTCTTTTATTTTCTCGTCCCGTCTCCTGTCTAATCATTTCAAACATCTTCTATCGACCATCCAGCAACTGTATCGAAAAAGACCGGGGATGTCCATGTCCTGTGCCCGGTTACAGCAGAACCTCTCAAAGAATCGCTATCGGGACATTTCACCATGTGAGTATTTATAACCGCGCGTGTATTCTGTTTTCTGAATCCCTTCAGTTTAAATAATTCAGCGCATTTTGACACACGGACGCTACGCTGTGTTTCATGCAGATGACGCAACCCGAGTCGTCCTGAAAGGAGCCGAGGACTACATCAACGCAAACTACATCAATGTAAGAACGCGCAAATATAAATCAGTGTGTATAAATCAAGTACACGATCTCTTTAACTTTAATCCAATGCTGTTTGAAAGTCCCTACAAAATAGACCAGGATTTATTTCCTTTACTGAAGATGTTTTGTAGATTTGACTTCTTATGACTGGATTATTATTTGCGTTTTCATCAGGATCTCGAAATTCTAGGAAAAGTGTATATTATTTGCATTCAAGCACTCTGACAGTGTATTAGATGTTTTTATATACAGTATTTGCATCTGGCTGATGTTGTTAACAATGTTTTCGACCTAAGATGGAGATCCCAGGTGGAGGTGGTGTGAGGCGGTACATTGCGTGCCAGGGCCCGCTCCCCAGCACTTGTTGCGATTTCTGGCAGATGGTGTGGGAGCAGAGCGTCACCCTGGTGGTCATGCTAACCACGCAGGTGGAACGGGGCAGGGTATGAGTAACGTTTACTTTTTAAACTACGAGTCTTAATGATTCATTAATCCGATTCATTGCAGTTCCGAATTTAAGCAAGTTATAATGTTTTGCGTCATATTTTTCCGTAGATCACAGATCTGTCAACTTTTATACACAACAGGATTGCATCCGCAGTTCAGCACAGATAATGATTTAATCGATTAAAAATTCACTAACCGATGATGTTTTGCGTAATATTTTTCCGTAACACAAACGTCTGTTACGGTGTTGCACCACAAGAGGGCGGACTTGCAGTTCAAGTTTTGCCAATTATATTGTATTTTTTGCAGCCTTGTTTTAGAGGWCCAGGGTTGTATTTTTCGATTGACTCATGTAGTACTTATTGAAATATTGTGATTGCATAAGTATTCACCCCACATTGCTGTGAWACCACGTAAGTCAGGGGTAGCTCAGTGGTTAAGGCATTGGACTACGGTTCGGAAGGTCCCAAGTCTCACTACCACCAAGTTGTCCCTGTTGGGCCCTTAAACAAGGCCCTTAACCCCAACTGCTCAGATGTATAATGAGATCAAAATAATGTAAGTYGCTCTGGATAAGGGCGTCTGCCAAAGGCCTAGATGTAGATGTAGTGCTCTGTTTTATCAGAAAGTARGTGATTGTTTCACCTGTATGCAGGTAGTGWCAGATTATCTAAATTTTTAATTCGRTAACATCACGATAACAAGGTTTAAAAAATGAAATTGACCATTTTAAGATTAAGAAATKATTTTTTAAAGCAGTTCYMAARTYYTKRGATGTTATTTACCTACGAGACGACTTTTTTTCAGGTAAAATGCCATCAGTACTGGCCTAACGTCTCTGCCGAGGGCGGTTATGGCAACTTCCAGGTGACCTGCGTGTCTGAGGATGGGAAAGCAGCGTATCTGCTCCGAGAGCTGACTCTCACACACGTGGAGGTATGACAGTATGATGTTATAGACCCATGAATTGAATGGAATGGCATTTGGAATAGTTTGTGAATACAATGCATTAGTTCATCATTAATAATTTGTCATTTTTAATGCACACACACACTTTGAACTGTGTAATTAAACTAACCTGTGTGTGTTTAGACTAAAGAAGAGAGGCAAATATGTCAGATGCAGTACATGGCTTGGCCCGATCACGGCGTTCCGGACGACTCCAGCGATTTCCTGAGCTTCGTTAACTTGGTGCGCAGTAAGCGAGGRGAGTCACAGGAYCCCGTGGTTGTGCACTGCAGGTCAGTCCTACACACAAACCGTCATCTGACATGTGTGCGCCGACTTTGGTTTTTACATTACACTCAACAAACTATACAGCAGGTAAATATCGGTACTACCACTAGGTTGCGCTAGTGTTCCAATGGTATTAAAAAATTTTTTTTTGTATTATTACAACATTATACCTCACTGTGTGGTTCCTATTAACAAACAAAGCA
>QMIH01001474.1:72550-84583 GCA_003987875.1 Clarias batrachus
TTTTTCTTTTCTCGGGTCACATAGACATCTCTTTGGTCTYCATTTTAGTGTCTAGATGTACAGAAAGTGAGGTAATGACACCTACCCAGATATCGAAATGCTTTTACAACCAAATAACCGCCAAAGCTTAGTGCATCAGAACCACAAATACCTCWTACAGCTGAAATCCCCAGAATCACAAATTCTCACCCATAAATACAACTGAGAGCAAAATGCACCACAAATACAAATACGTGTCTTTATGAAAACATTTACAATTGCTTGCAATTTTAATTGAGGACACACTTCCGGCCAACTAAAACAACAACAACAACAAAACAGGACACAATGGAGTCATCTTCAGTGAAATAAATATAAATGTTCTTTCTATCTTTTAACTTCATATACAAAAAATTAAAGACCAACAATAACATTTTAAATGCATTGCATCTTACACTTCAATGACGAGATGGATGAGTAAAGCGTGGAACTTAAACTGGCTGGCATTTCTTCCTGTTGTAAGGAGAGAGGCGGTAATTTTCAGGACAAGCACATCTGTAGCTGCCTCKGAGGTTCATGCACATGTGGGAGCAACCCCCGTTTCTCAGTGTACATTCGTCAACATCTGGGAAAAGAGTTACAGGATGGACAAAAGAATCATATAAGAAATCCGATTCGTTTGCTGCATATGACTCTGTTCAGTGACATGAGCTAACCCTTGCATTGGTATCCGTTCGGGTGGCGTGTGTATCCACGTGGACAGATGCAGCGGTGTGTGCCCGGCAAGTTAACACACTTCCATGCACACTTGTGCCGCTGGTGGTGTGTTTGCTCCGTGTCCTCACACTCATTAATATCTGAAATGGACGTGCACATTCGTTAGGACGCACTATACCACAGTGTAGTCTGACATCCATTTAAGATTGGATATACTGTACATACTACTGTATATACAGGGCTGTGCAAAAGTCTTGACCCCCTCATTTCTTCAGAGCCAGACTTTTTCTGTATTTTAATGTAGTCTTGAGAATTAGTTATCCAGGCTTCCTAAACTTTGGTTCCTAAAGTATTTTGGCTTTCACCAGGATGCATGAATAAGGCATGATCCAGTGAGAAACGGTTGCAGATGTTGAGAAATGATCAGGCCAGTGATTAGTATACTGGTGATGGTGAGTCTCATTTATCTACAAAATAATAGAATAAAGCTTAAAAAACTAAATTAGAATTGAAATTCTATTTGCATAAAAACTTCCAGGGAATGTTCTGGAACATCATTGCGTTTTGAGATACGATCTTATTTAAACCACATGGATTATTTCATATTAGCATTTGGTCCAGCTCCCACTGTTCTATAAGGCTTCTTTCAATATATTCCCAATACATACCCCAATTTCAAAAGCTGTCTTGCTGTAATCCTGCTGTAGCGCTTGTGAYGCACTCACCGACACAAACCGGTCCGGTTGAGTTTCCTCCTGGTGGATCGGAACGTTTTCTGGCGTATCCTGGTGGACACTCAGGGATGCAGGTCGTCCCGTCTCCAGCGAGCCGATACCCATTAGAACACACGCAGCGGAAAGAACCCGGAGTGTTCACGCACGCGTCCGCACATGGTCCCAAACCAGTGTCCYCCATACATTCATCTATATCTGTGTATCAAATGACAAACACACGTCACTCAGGAAAATGTTGAATCTCAACCCGTGACATCTTTGTGCATCTTTACTGTAAATATAAAAACATTATTAATMCCAACTGACCTTCACATCGTCCGCCTGTGACGTTCATGCTGTACCCCGCAGGACAGACACAGCGAAAGCTACCTGGTGTGTTGACGCAGCCAAACACACAGCGAGCCATGCCAGCAGGCAGCRWACATTCATTCACATCTGGAATAGAGAGAGGTGTAACAAGATCAACTTTATGAAGGCTGGGYAGGGCTGAGTACTGACCCAAACAAGGAACTCCTTTAATGAGTGGCCTGGTGCAAGTGGTTTTGATGAATGATTGYGTTTACAATTGACAGAAGATGCGTCTCTTCGGCAGTTGCCGACAAATTGTCAGTAGATTTTCAAGSACCTGGTGTCGTTCTCTTTAAATGTTCACGGGAGCGAGCGCAGCGGGCTCCGAGCCACCCCGGCCTGGATCGCCATTCAAGGATGTCTTGGAATCGTTTGCACCGTTTAAATGTTTTACTGAAGCGAAGAGTCTCATCGTTCATACTGAGGTCAATCGCCTTCATCCTGTCTGGAGCATGCGTGTGAGTAACAGACCCTGTAGACTGGATGAAGGGTTTAGTCCTGGAACGAAGGACTCACCGGTGCAGGACATCCTGTCGGATGAAAGTTGGAAACCAAGGCTGCAGTTGCACCTGTATGAGCCAAAGGTGTTTTCACAGAACTGCTGGCACTCATGCAGACCCTCCACACACTCGTCTAGATCTACAGTACAACACACACATATATATATATACATCTATGTAAAACAGATTAATTAAAATCTATTCTATCTATTCTATTAAAATGTATTATATCAAATGGCAGACATCCCAGAGTATATAAAGATAACCGGTATAAATAAAAAAAAATGTTCTAGGGAAAAGAATAAAGACTTCTTTTACTTATTGCTCAGCATATTAGAGCAATATGTTCAACCTTACCTGTTTAATGCACATCAGCAGGTAGTACTTGAAGGATGTTATGCGTTTTTAAATGTATAAATAAATCCACAAAATGATCAATGTACCTTTAATCAATTGATYGATTTATTCATTCATTTTGTTTGCATAGTTAATACTGGCCACAGATGGCATTGTACAGTTTCATACTTCTTAAGTGTTTAGCATAGCATGTCCAAGGGCTTAATKATATTGTGCACAATTAAATATTATGTATACATATTAATTTAACACCTAAAGCCCTAAAATTATAAATATTTTTATGATGATGATATTTTATTGGCGAATCTGCTCTAACCACACACCCCCTCTTTTTTCACCGAAACTCTTGAACGTCGTTCATGTCACAAGTTTCCTTCCGGCCTTCTATCATTTACAGTCATAAGTCACCCTGCTCTTCTTAGTAAGTGAAAAACAAGCTGCTTTATTCCTGCACTTCTCTACACTACTAACAGCTAGACCATATGGCCAACCAGAGACGATGTTTTTCATATCAAGCCTAGGAAACCTTATAGTTCTGTTTTTATTTTTTTTTACTCTCCGTGTAGAGACTTGAGTTCTGTTAAGGATGTCCGGCTCGCTGTAAATGACTAGCTATGAATGTTTTAGGGAAATGAAAACAAAGTAACCGAAAATGGTTCTAATTAGCTTATAAGAAACATTGTTCTAATAAATCTGAGAAATTTCACCTATGTGCATTCCTAGACTGTATGTTTGCCAGTTTTAAAGCAAGAGCTCATGTCCCGGCTATCAATCCAGCAACAGATGTCACATTGAACTTTTTTCCCCCTTAATTGTGTTATAATGTTTCACCAGTTATCCACACTACCCAGCCAAAACAAAATCACCACCTGTAAACAAACAAGAGTCTTCCATTGGATAATTACTGCAGTCATTAATAAAGCTCAGCTGGCAACAAGTTATTCAACCCTAACATCCTGTGGTCTTGGCAAAGATGTTACTTGTATGATTCAGTCAAATTATTGTCCTGCATCAAGCAAAGAAAACAACTAAAAGAGGTTGCTGAAACTGCGAAAAATTGGGTTAAGAAACCACATTATTAAGACCTGGAAGGATAGTGGAAGGAAGAAATGTAGTCGGAACAACGTCCTGAATGAGATTGATTGGAAACCACTTAAACCTTTAGTGAAATCAAATCGTGGAAAGAAAAAAAAAAAAAGACAAAGGTAAGGTAAAAAGCCTGCCTTCACACGCATATGAACTTGAGTAACATCCAATTGTTAATGCAGAGGGTTTAATATGATGTCGGCCCCGCCCGCTTTGCAGCAATAACAGCTTCCGCAGCTTCTTCTGGGAAGGCGTTCCACAAGGTTTAGGAGTGTGTTTAAGGGAATATTTGACCGTTCTTCCAGAAGCGCATTTGTGAGGTCAGACACTGATGTTGGATGAGAAGGCCTGGCTCGCCGTCTCCGCTCGAAATCATCCCGAAGGTGTTCTATCGGGTTGGGSTCAGGAYAAGYTCTCCCAAACCAAACTCGCTCATCCATGTCTTCATGCACGTTTGTCAGGAAGGGGCCGTCCTCAAACTATTCCTAGAAACTTGGGTGCATGAAATTGAAATTAAAATATTTATTACAAGTTTTTATTGTCCTGAATTCTGTATATAAGTTAAGTATAAGGGTTGTGTATAGTAAAATGTCTATAGAAAAAGCAATTATAGTAAAGAATGTCCCATACCTGCTGTGGCTCGCCCTTAGAATAACACACTACTGTGGGACAGAAATTCACAGCCCTGGGGAAACTCTTACAAGTTGCAGAACACGGCATTTCTCACTAAATCCAGATGTCACGACTGGTTCGCTGACAGATATGTTTACTAAAGACTAATGTTATGTTAGTGCCAGAGGCGTGGCGCCTGAGGAATAACTGAAAAATGAAGCAAAACTATTATAAGGGAAATCTTTTGGATGGTCCAGGGATCAATGTGACCTTGGATTTGAAGCTGTAATCATAAAATCTTATTAAAATATGCATGTTGTGCGTATTCATTGTTGTTATATAACTTTGTAACCATAGTCATATCATGATGTTACACTTTCCCACTGCATAGCTGGTAAGTTTCTGTTTCATGTTTATCTCCAAACATACTGGATGCTATGGAATAAAAAGCGTTACCTCGACATGTCCTTTGGTCCCCCAGTAGCAGGAAGCCAGGATTGCAGCGACACTCCGCGTGATTGTGCTCGTTCACCTGGCACACTTGAGAGCAGCCACCATTGTTCAGAGAGCATGGAGTTAACCCTGCAGGTTTGGATATACAAGAGTGAGTCAAAAATGATCCGCACTCTGGCTGTAGAATTAGTTTTAATTAGGTTTTTGAAAAGACATGTACATAATTTTTTGCCATAATCTCCTTGCTTTTCAATGCACTTTGTCCATCTGTCAACCATCTTTCGTATTCCCTCATTACAAAATGTTTTAATCTGAGCTGCGAGCCACAAATGCACCGCTGTCTTATTAGAAGTGAATGGGCCGAATATGTTAAAAAGAACAGGTGATCAGGACTATAGTGAGGATGCTTTAAAACCTCAAATCGAAGTGTTTTGCCGACAGTGTGTGTCAACAGTGTGGGCTGAAATGTGCGGAGGTGCATCGTCATGCGAGACCACGATGCCCTTGGATTGCAGTCGTCTGTGTTTTAAACCAAAGCTCTTCAATAAGTCGAGTCAAGTCAATTTTATTTATATAGCGCTTTTAACAATTGACATTGTCGCAAAGCAGCTTTACACAATAAAAAGAAGTAAGTTTTTATGCAATGTGTGTGAATCAAAATGATAAGATTGTCCCTGATGAGCAAGCCGAGGACGACGGTGGCAAGGAAAAACTCCCTGAGATGGTAATAGGAAGAAACCGTGAGAGGAACCAGACTCAACAGGGAACCCATCCTCATCTGGGTGATAACGGATAGCAGAGATTGATCAGCATAATAATGTGTACTGGAAGTTCAGTGTAACAGGAGATGTGTTAAAATTAAAAGGAGTCCAGTTTGTTCCTGGAGGCTCAGGTAGACTGTTCCAGTCTTGAGCTACCGAACAACTGAAGTCACAGATCCCCAGAGAACAGCTGTCGGCATCAATCGAGGACAGGACAGTCTTCGTGGAAACCATCCCCAGCCACCACACCAATCCAGGCGGCCACACGGGGCATCCATGCGACGAGATCTCCAACCAGAAGCAGGACTCCAGGACGGGTTAGACGGCTCCAAATAAGCGTCTCACTGGAACGAGCACTGTTGATAGTTGAACCTTTTTCCTSATAATGTCCCAATACTGGCCCTTGAGAATCCCAGAAAAACCGTAAGCATCAATTTTCCAGCGGGCTAGTTGACTTTTGAATGTTTTCCGATTGGCAATTGAGGATGTTTCCGTTCCACACTCGGCTGTTTACTCTCAGACTCGTACTGATGAATCCATGTCTCGTCACCAGTAATGAAAAAATAATGAATTCCACCTTCCTTAGAGTATCSCGCCAAATGGTGTAGATACCCAAACACTTCTGGCTATGCTCTCTCAGCACCAGGTACACCATCAGACCTGCTCTTCTTCAAGACGTCCATTTTTGATGAACAAATGAACTGATGTAACACAGTCACTCCTGCGTAGTAGTCTTGAACGGAAAGCTCTGATAAGACCAACCAGACTTTGAATATAACCAGAGTGCGGATCCTTTTTGACTTACCCACGTCTATGGAAATATGTGGGTCAGCGGTAGCTCAGTGGTTAAAGCATTGGACTACGGTTCGGAAGGTTCCAGGTTCAAGTCCCACTACCAACAAAGTCTCCCTGTTGGGCCCTTGAGCAAGGCCCTTAACCCCAACTGCTCAGATGTATAATGAAATAAAAATGTAAGTCGCTCTGGATAAGGACGTCTGCCAAATGCCTAGATGTAAATAACCGCTAAGAATATTTTAAAAAATCCTAAGGATCTCAAAACCTAGAGAGGATGTCMTCTGCTTCCTGAAATGATTTAATAGGCAGACCCGGTCCTGCCCTGCTCCATGTCCAGGCTAATATATTTACCCTCTGAGAATACAAGTACTCCAGTTCATGTTTCYTACAAGTTGTCGAACAAGAGCGTACTGAGAGTCTTCTGTGGCATGGGTCTGTACTGTATATATGCACATGTCTCTGTAGCTCAGAGAACACATTTGATAGCCTKCAGCCCTTTTCATTCAAATAGCAGACAGCAGTAAACAGATGTACACAAGAGCTGCTTCGGGAAAAGATAACGAGCTAAACAGAGCACTAATAGCCGATGGTATTCACAGCCTAATCCCAGGTTGGTCTGATGTACAGTCTGGAGTCACAGTGACTTTAGCCAGCTAGAGCTATTCCTGATRGCTTTAACACCTGCCTATTGTAAGCCTCAGCAAAGCAGCGTAAGTCAATAAACCTCAGGTTAAGTGTGAGACAAGTATTGATGGATTTGTGTCCATTAACAGCTGCACACACTAAGTCGATTAGAGGAAGAGATCCACTGCATTGGGAATGTCATTGAGTCAGAATGGTGAGGCGGTTGTTAAAGAAAGCTCCTACTTGTACAYTACATGTTAGTCTGAAAATAAACCACAAGACATTCATACTGTACATTCAGTCCAGTGACACAAGTTGCCCACTCATTTAGTTTAAAGCAGTGCATGCCAGCTTACAGAGATCCAATCTTCAGACTAAAGCTGGAGTTAAACAAGGTGTAGAGTTAAACTCCTGGGTTGTTATACAGTATTCTTGGGAAAACCTTCCAGATTTTGCTCCGTCAGAGAAGACAGAGTGGTTTTGTAAGGGGTTTAAGTTAAGTTAAGAGTCTTGTCCAAGAGCCCAACAGTGACAACCTGGTGGTGGCAGGGCTGGAACCCCGACCATCAATCCCTTGAACCACTACTGCCTCATATGTATACAGTACATGGGAGGGCTGATGTCTTGATCACACTAACAGTAACTATCTTTAACTATTTACTGTATGTTTATACCTACAAAGTGACTTGTACTGTATGTCCTGTAGGTGTACAGGTTCATACTGTAATGAAGTTTAAAGAATATTAAGCACCATAAGCGTCACTCAACCTTACTGGGATTAAAGTATGAATGAGTTTGGAGGGGGTCCAAGGAGGAGTCCAAGCACTATGACCTCATAGTACGTGAAGGGCCCTTTTATTCTTCTAAGGATTTTTTTTTTCCCAGCATCCAGTGCTTTTTGGTGGTCATGAAAATCAACACACAGATTGGAATCTGCTGCCATGATGACGCCTGGGCGGCTGGGCCCAGGGCGTGGCACAGGCCTTCACATGAGATTTTGCTGTATAGCTCATGCACACTTGCATGTACTGCATACAGGTGAAACTTGGTAACGCGTTAAGAGTACTCAGATTACTTTTTTGATGTAACGAGCAATCTAACGCGTTACGTCCGCCATTCAAGTACTCAGTTACTTAGTGACTTTTTCAAAAATGTAATCCGTTATTCAGACAATTTATGTAATCCATGAGCCAGACAGCAGTCATTCCCAATCCATTAGTGTGTGTGTGTGTGAGAGAAGAAGTCGTCCTACAAGCCCCGCCCCCAATAACCTGCCCCCTCTGTTATACCTCTATCTCACCTATGCGGTTTGACTATGCGAGGACCAACGCACGGAAAGATGGAAACCTAATCACAGCGCCGAAACTCGCGGTGAATCATGATGAACCGTACTTACGGCCACCGCGCGAAGCCACTTAGGTGAAATAGGTGCATTAGTAGTCAACACATTATGGGCCAAACTTCGCTGAGTGATGATGGTAGAATAATTATAAAGGTCTTGACYAAAACAACAYGCATRAGGAATCACAAAGGAGTTTTCATTTTCTGCAATGGAAAAGTACTCGAACTAGTTACTTTTATAAGAAAGTAACGCAGACATGTAACTGATTACTTTTTAATGACAGTAATTTTGTAATGTAATTAGTTGCTTTAAAATTAACGTCCCCCAACACTGCTTAGATCTCATTAAGCTGAACAACTTTTGCTGTGCATGTTATGGACTCTACTCAACAAGAAGTCAGTTATTTTGGGTTGTTTGCAAAACTTACCCAATGGACTTCTATATACTACTCTTTGAATTATGACTTTGATTTATACTTGATTTCAAGACATTCGGCCATGACGATGCCTTAAACTTGGTTAATAACTTCCTGAGTGACATCATATTGAGTAACATCATAAGGTTATGCTTTTTTTTCAGTGTCCGGGTCTTTTTGGAGGTCTTAACACAAAATTCCCCCTACCCTAAAATTAAGTCATAATAGTATTGCTATTCTCCCTTTAAATGCATGTGCCCACTGTTTTTCTGGTGCGCCCAGGCGGCGATGGCACAGGTGCTTGGGCCCAATCATCATTGCTTGCAACTCTATTTTCTAATTGTAACTATAAATAAAGCATTGACATAAAGTTACATTTAGTATGAAAAATTTGCTATTTAACACAATGTTTAAATGATAGATTCTTACAAATTTGTAAAAAAAAAAAAAAAAAAACAGAAAGTCCTCAGATTAAGACAAAGACACTGATTCTGGAATGAATTCTTGTACTGTAAAATGCTTACGAATTAATGTTCGTATTTAAAGGCAGCCATGTTGTTAGAGATCCTGTAAGAGGAAAAATCATCAAAACATGAAAGACTTTTAGCTTGTGTCGTAAGCAAAGTTCTGTAAAAGCAGCAGCTTACCGATACACATGGGTGTGACACCACTCCAGCGCCCGTCCTCTAGACAATAGCTGTAGACGTCCCCATTGGCCAGCGTGTAACCAGCGTAGCAGGCATATTGTATGTAGTGTTTAAACTGGAACGGAGCAGGGTTGGGTATTGTATGGAAATAGAACGTTCCGTGAGCAGGTAACGGAGGGTAAGGACACGCAGGCCTTCGTCTTCTTGAGTGGCGTACTGGGACACCTGACATTGCTAAAGTGGTGAGAGAGATCTTGTGTTTTGCTGTAGAGGCAAGTGTTTGGTTCACCACACTTTGCACAGTTGTTGCATTTTCCTGATCATGATTACTCATCAAAAGACTGGATGTGGGTGGAGCATTTTCGTCACCATGTAATTCTCCATTTTCCTGTCTAACTGAAAGCCTATGAGGCTCCAGAAGATCCTTATCTTCCATTGTGCTACCCTTTGTCAGAAGCTTTGGTTGAAGATATCTGGTAGGGATAACCGGAGTCGAGTCGATGGCAGGGGCTCGTGCTGTTGGCACATCCGTCCTGGGCACGAACTCTTCATCAGCCCTGACTGCTACTGTGCTCCAGAGGACAAATTTTCCATCATGGATCCCAGAAGAAATGAATGGTGGGGAATTTGCCAAATTGGATGTTGGAAAAGGTTTTGAGGCAAGTGGTTTGTTTTTAGATACTGCGAGGTCAAGACGGCTGGTTGTAGAAACAGCGGTGCTGACTTCCTGTGTTACCTGAACAAACTCTGAAATATCTGAGTCAGTAGCCGTAGCATTCGAAACGTTCCTAGAAAAGTCCCTGTTTCTAAATCTTTCTGGAGACACTCTAGGCTCATCTAGAGGTGCACCATCTTGAAGACTGTTGTGTGTTTTGGCTGCACTTGGATCTGCTGTTGTTAGAATCCTGTCCAGATTATTTCCTCTTGATACACCGGGTACTTGCAAAGGGGTTTGAACTTCATGTTGTGTCTCTGCTGTTGAAGTCAAGTAGTTTTCCCTCGTCTCTTCTCCTTTGGGTGACATCCGATCTATGAATCTGGATGACCCTTTTTGCTGATCATTTATAGTCGAACTGACCAAGGTGGTTAACTGCATGTTATTTGATAACAAAGAAGATGGAAGCAGTGTGATGGTTGTGATTGTTGAAGAGTTGACTGGAAGTGGTGTATGGATGAGGGACTCTTCAAACGTAGTTGTTCCCCCAACGGTATTCCGTTTAGTAACTGTGGCTTCGGGTCCAACAGTCCCCACACTGGCTTGTGTAGTAATTTGATCATGCCAGAGTATGTTTGGATGGTTTGGATGTTTCTGTGACTCCTTGGACAGATCTCCAGTCAACTGGGGTTGGGGCTGAGGAGCCCCAGGCAGAGACGATTTTAGAAACCTCTCTTTTGCAGCTGTGATAGCAATAGCCCCTAAATGTTTTTTCAGATTGGTCATGTCTTGGTTTAACTCCATRACAGGGTTGTTTAGTGATGTTTGCTTGGGCTGAAACAAGTTCATGATGTCTAACTCTGAAAACAAAGAGAAAATGCTTTCAGAAACTTGCATTGACTCTTTTTTAGGAGTGTTGTCTTGTTGTATTTCCTAGAATTACTATTAACATCGATAAGAGTTAATGTAACAGTGCTTGGAAAGAATCTTATTAGAATATAATAGATGTCATGTACCTGGTTTAGTTGCTTGCATTATCTTGTCCTTATGGAGCCTCGACTATATGGAGTCTCACTCACCTTTACACACAGGAACGCTGCCATTCCAGCTCTTGCCTTTGCAGTAGAGCAACGCTGAGCCAAAGAGTCTGAACCCGGTGTTGCAGGTGAATTGGACCAGTGAACCATCAGGAGACATCAGTGTAGAGCCATGCAAGAGCTTGCCAGGACTGAGGCATCCTGGAGCTAGAGTGTGCGGGAGCCAGGGAAAAACAGTTTAGCTGACAAACCAGACTCATCAAWTASGCAAMAAAACGCAGCAACCTGTGAAGAACCCGCCAGACAGARAACATGCTGGAGCCCTGACAAATGAACACACTTTAGCAAGTCTTTAAAAAAAAAAAACTTGATGTTGGCTGGTAAACTTTAGTTTAACTCAGGGGTCTCAAACTCAGTTCCTGGAGGGCCGCAGCCCTACAGAGTTTTGTTCCAACCCTGCTTCAACATACATACCATGTAGTTTTCAAATAAGCCTTAATGACTTGTTTAGTTGGATCGGGTGCTTTTAATTATGGTTGGAACAAAACTCTGTGGGGCTGCGGCCCTCCAGGAACTGAGTTTGAGACCCCTGGTTTAACTGGATTAGCATAAGTGACTTGAAGGACTTATTATAATAAGTCAATATAAAGATATAATAATATCTTTATATTGTACTACATTTTACCCTGGAATCACTAGCAAAAGCATGAGTATCTTCACTACATTTGCATCTGAGTAAAGCATTTTCTGAATAAATAACGGGAGTAACAACTGACCTACACACAGCGGTGGGTGTCTAGCCCACTGGCCAGACACACAGCTGCTGGTGCGGTGGCCGTGGATCCTGAAACCTGGGTTACAGCTGAAAGTGATGTAGAGTCCACCATAACGGAAGAACGTGCGGCCATTCTCAAGATGCCTGAAGTTACTGCAACCGCTGGCAGCAACACCTGAATTTAATTCAATTCAAT
>QMIH01001474.1:102971-116437 GCA_003987875.1 Clarias batrachus
CCACTCTGTAGATCTCTCGCACGCCCCCATACTGAATGTAACCCCAAACCATGATTTTTCCTCCTCCAAACTTAACTGTTTTGTGTGTGAATCTTGGGTCCATGCTGGTTCCAATAGGTCTTCTGCAGTATTTGCGAAGATTGGGATGCAGTTCAATAGATGATTCATCAGAAAAATCAAGCTTCTGACACTTTTCCACAGTCCATCCTTCCTGCAAGCTGTGGGCCTTGGCAAATGCAACATGATTTTTTAGTTGTCTTCTGTTTAACGCTGGTTTCTGAGCACTAATGCGGCCATTAAGACCACTGTGTGAGAGAATTCGACAAASTGTTCTTGTAGATACAGGGGTTTCTGGTGATCAGTTATGTAGCTCTGCTGCAGTTGAAAAAGGGCTTGCCCTGTACTCTCAAACMAACGACGAGGTCTGCCTGACCTGGGCCTTCACCAGTTTCTTCAAATCTTTTTCTCATCCCCTCCACTTGACGTTTAGATACATAAAGATGTCTGCCACCTCAGCAGGAGACTTAGTCCTCAGGCTCCTGATTATCAGCACTTTGGTCTGTGGTTGGATCTTTGGCATGCTGTCAGGTCAGGATGTATTTTAAGTGTAGGTTGGATGTGCTGGAGTTCTTCTTCTATACACCTGGGAATGTTTTAATTACAGTATTTGTCACAGGTGATGCTCTAATCTGTGATTGGTTGAATCCTTTAAAGATGTGACAAGACTTTTGTCTAAGCAAAGTCTGACCTTTCTGTCATAATTAAATAATTAAAAATCACGCATGATAAGATTTTATCTTATTTTTTATTTTGGTAATTAGAGGCCTTTGCCTTTCATATAAGCCACTTCTGATTCCAAATGATCAACTAGAAGTCAAGTTATTTGTTGTTCCTAGAACTTGGATAGGCGACAAGACTTTTGTCAGGGTGCGTAGTATTTAATACCAGTACACAATGTATTTCCACTTTTCGTACCTTTTGCTGTGCATGTTGGAGCTGTTTGCAGAACAACTTATGAATTCCATCATAGCTACAGGTGAAATCTGTCCATCCATCAAGCCTACTAGTCCAATAGCTTGCATCCTTATATTGCTAGGTCTGCTATCATCACTGATTCACCGTGAGTGAACTACAAACATTGTTGTTGCTTTGTACTACACTACTTCCCCATCATTCGGTGAGAGTGGGTTACATAAGCACTCCACTGTTTTGACAAACTGCAGACCTGTTCATATATGCTAATACTGTGGTCAAGTGGTTTCCCTTACCAAACTATACACCACATACTGTAGAGTGTAGATTCTGCCAACACTCTGTCAATGGGCCAGAGAGGGTTTCCCTTGATCCCCCTATATCTGCACCAAGCAGGTCTCCGGCTCTGCCGTAGTCCTATCAGTGCTCTGACTGGCACTTGTGAATTTAATGTAGTTGCTTTACAACAACGAACATGCTGAAAAGGGCTGATTTTTTTCAGCCGATTTTGCAAACATGCATACACGGGCTTAAACAGATCTCAATTTCCCCATATCTGTCCTGAAATATTTTCCCTAGCACTTTGGCTGGRGAAGATTTTGAGCCCTGTGGTCTCCTGACTAGACTTCTAGTTTCTTCCATTGTTTTACTTTCTTGCCAGTTCATCTACAGTATGCATCAGCTACAATCTGATGACTAGCAGGCCTGACTCTCCTTCCTGATCTAATGATTTTTCACAGCAAAATACATACTCTTAAAGTTACCCAGCTTCACAGCTCCGGCTTTGATGGGTTATAAGTCACAGGGCTCATTCATGCAGAATGAAATTCTAAACCATCACGAAGCTCCTCCAGGGTCCGGGTTCGATTCCTGGTCAGGTTCAATTCCCACCTCTGAGTCTGAGGTTTGCATGTTCTCCCCGTGCTTGGTGSGTTTCCTCCCACAGTCAAAAGTCAGGCAGGTTAGGCTAATTGCCGTTCCCAAATTGCCTGTGGTGTGTGAATGASTATGTGAGTGTGTGGCCTGCAATGGATTGACACCAAGTTGTATCCCACCTCATGCCCTAAGTCTCCTATGATAGGCTCCTGGCCCCCCGTGACCCTGTATACAGGATGAAGCAGTATAGACGATGAGTGATTAAGTGGAGCAGCACAAACGTTATGCTTGTAAATAGGAATAACTTTCATTAAACGYATCAGTCAGGATTTAGGCCTCACCACAGCACAGAGACAGCACTGTTTAAAGTGGTAAATGACCTACTACTTGCCTCTGGTCAGAGTTTGTCTCCTTGCTTATGTTGTTTGACTTTAGTGCAGACCACTGATCATACTAAACCCCTTTATAAATTAGGAACTCTCCTGTCTCACGTCTTATTTAACTGATTGGTACAGTATCAGATTGTACCRTAGACGTAAATGGTGACTACATGAGTGCCACATTACCTGAGTGAACTGATGGAATTTTCTGATCTGCCACACCAACTTCRATCAAAAGGTACAGACTATTTGTTGGCACCTATGATAATAAAGACTACAGGAGGGAGAGCTTTCTTTTAAAGCCCCTTGACCCCGAAGTACATAGACCTTGTACATATTGTTACAGAGAGAATACCTATACCCGTTTCTCTGTCTTTCTGTCTCTCTCCCACTCCTCCTGTCCGTCAAACTACACAAGGCACTCCAGAGATACCAGTCAACTGTGATAATCAGCCCAGGTTTCAGGGAWGATCTCATCAAGTGGCTGCGCTGTTCAAACTTTATTGTTCACAGGATCAGAACAAAGGCTTTCCACGAACAGTATTTCTTTGTTTCAGAAGAAAGGTGGCTGATTCTTTTAAGCGCAGCTTTTTTGTTTGTGTAAGGTTATAAAAAGTAATTTACTGTGGGATGCATGCAGGCAGCCTAAAACATGAAGATATTGCCAGGAAATATCAGACGGATTGACGGGAAAACTAATCCACTTAGTTCATGYTTAACAAAACGTTTGTAACACCACTGCTGAGCTTATGATGTGTTGTGTTCTTGCCCCAATGCGCATGGCAACAGGTGTTTCAGTTTGCATACATCCGATATTGCCTGGAAACATCATCTTTTTTAAGGATGACATTTCTTTTTTGTGGCATCACATCTTTAGTTTGTTATTTCTGAGCGKTAATGCTTAGCTCATGATTAAAGTTAATATACTGTACGTGCTTAGCATTCATAGACTCTGTTATAGAGCTTGTTTTGTTTTCATGTTTAATAAAGAACATCCACATTGCCTCTGATGCATGACAGTGCTGTCAATCTTTTTATCGTTATTTTTCAACAATATTGTGTTTCAGTGATATTGAGCCAAATGCAGGCTGTCAACAAAGACACCTTGAGAAAAATGAGATTGTTGCTTAGAGATTCAGTGCTCAACATACTGTAATAGTAACAAGTAGACTAATTATGAAGGGCTAAATGGCACTCCAAATGAGTTTTGCATTAATAATTAATATACAATCTGGGAAGCATATCACAATACGATTACAAAATTTCTCACCATGCTTACTTCTTAAGCACTAAGGTCTAGACAACTAAGGTGCAGTGTGCACCAAAATATACAGTACAGAAATTCTCAACCAGGATTCCTGGAACAAAGGTTGCTGCAGACTCCTGTAACAGGAGACTATTTGCTCGCGTAATGCAGGCACGGTTCGTGGCAGATCTTCACAGTTGAACACACTCTCGTTTAACATTCCCTACAGGTTGGCATCAGGTGGTGTGAGATTGGGGGAATGGGACGGGTATGGGAAGGAATTATTCTGTCCCATTTTTCAAACTGGGGCCACTTCTGTATGAATGGAAATAATACTCAAMTATGACTACTTTTTCCTCCGCCGAGAGACTCATTTCCAATAACAACTGCATAACTTCTTTTTCACTACTGGGAACACGTGCGGCTGGAACTATGCCSCCTCAACAAACGGAGATGCAAGTTTGAGTACTGTACATTTCGTTGCATACCGTATTAAATCTGGTGTTATAGAAAGATATTATACTCACATTTGAGGACATGAACTCACCCTRTGTCTTTCAACAGAACTTAGAAAGTCCAGGTCRGTTTCATCTGAAATGCCGCCATGAACAATRAGAACTTTGTTATCAATAACGGTAGCGATTGGAAGCAGGCTGAAGACATCCTGAAGGAGCAGGAGGATTTCTCTCCCATGGGTCTGAACAAAATCAAAATCATCCACCAAATTTTTATAAATCAATTAATTAAAAAAAAAACAAGTAGAAATTTATTATCCTTTAGAAAATAAAAAATGCATTACCTTGTACTTCTGCATTACTTCTTTTGTAAAACCATATCTGAAAAAGAAATAACAGTAAATCCTTTAGGTGCTTGTTTTTCGGTATTAACACTTGTGTATGACTGAGTTAGTCAGTGAGGTTATTATATGACCTCAGGTTCATGATATGGTCTTCATGGTTGCCTCGGTTGAGGTGCATGTGATCTGGGTAAAGGAGCAGAAAGGCAAATAGGATGATGATAATTTCCACAGACTTTTTGCCACGGTCCACAAAGTCCCCGTTGAATATGTAGGAGTTCTCTGCAGATGGCAGACCATTCTGGGGGAAAGAAGCATTATAACACAGTATACGGTAGTACAGTAAAACTATTTTATTTTAAAAAAAAACATTTGATGTTACTGACAGCCTATCATTTTTTAAAATCTTTTTTGTTTCACACATGCAAGGTTTCAATTACAAATGCACTACGAGTATTCTCCCTCAATTTTCCTTATGCTTTCCTACGTTAAGTACTGCATTTCTTACCGATGTCTAGTATAAACAAGGTGACACTTTGTTGGAATGTCCAACTTTCTCTGATCATAACCAAATATAAAATCCATCATCTTTACTGCATACTGTTGAAACTACTGTATCAGCTGGTACTAGATGGATATAGAGGTCAATATCAGGAGCTATGACAGGAAGTGAAACAAGGCTGTTAAAGTTCAGAGATTTTTATGACACGTGAATGATATCAGTTCATATATCCTCCAGGGGCATTGTGCATGCTTATTCACAAAGCCCAACACAACGTGAAATAAGCACTTGTCCATTATTGCCTTCACATCCATTATTTCACATCACAGGTTTGATTGCCACTTGCTTCTTTATGTACACTTCAATACTTTTCAAAGCTTGTGTATAACAATATTGCTGAATCTATTTTTCAAACAGTGCTAGATTAACTGATTATTCAAACTGTATCATGTGATGCTATAAAACACTATGCAATGCAGCTGTCTGAAACCGTCTGATTTTGGACACTTGCTACCTTATTAAGCATTTAATAGAGGGAAGGCAAATAATGCAATTACACATATTTGCCAGAAGGTGGCTGATTTAAATATTACACAGCAGTGTGGTTATGTATCGCAACACCGTGCAGGAATGTAGTGAAGTAGAAAGTAGAGATATTTGCTGTAGGATGTAGTGGAGTAAAAGGTCAGCACAGTAAAAAGTATCCTCTAATAAAACTACTCAAGTAAACTACGCTGGTAGAAGGTGTTAATAGCAGTTATAGACTAGTCATTATAGTAAGTGGAACCTGTTGATTCTACTAGTAGCAGCGAACATAAATGGTATAATAAACTCATACCCTTTTAATTAGTTTAATTGAAAGAAATTTGACGAAGGAAGGAATTATTACCTTATAGAATATAAGAAGCAAATCATCTAGTCTTCCATGCAGGTCGCCTGGAGTGAAAAAATAAAGAAGTTGCATGCTTTTGGAGTGTGATTCTTTTATTTGAAACCCAGACAAATGATATCACTCATTTCACCTTCTTTCAGACGTTATCAGTATTGCTAACAGGTTTTTCAGACTTGATTAGCCCATAAATACTATTTATAAATATTATGAAACTAAACAGTGGTATATTCACAAAAGCAGCAGAGCCATTATTGCTCATAATAAAACAGTTATTAGCATCTGAATCCATTCATATCTGAAGAACCATTTCGTTCTGGGCTTTTTATCTGAAGAGAGAAAAAAAATGGTTCATGTTTATAGAAATCAGATGCAACATTTTCATGTTGGAATGCTGMCATTAGCCGCACCTCGTGTCTACATTTGATCTGAAGCACCATTCAGGCGTCTGCTCCTCTGAGAAGACGACCATTGAGGTGCAAAGAAGTGCTTTGTAAAGTGCTGCATAAATACACACTTAATTTGGGAGACACTTTTTTCATGCGTGCATTTCTAAGCAGTAACAGGGCAGGAACTGTGCTCGAAATCAAATTAGGACCAAACAGATAGACACAGGACACACATTCAAACGGTGTAAAGTTCAATCCTACCGCAGATTGTGATTTCCTTGGCGTAGGATGACGACAGGTAAATGACATTTGGCATCTGTATTAGGAACTTCCGCGTCTCATGAAGTAACTGCAGAACATATTTGGCATGCAGAACCTTGACAGGAGAAATACAACCAGTTAAGACATTAAATGAAAATAAGAGTGTTTAATGAATTTATGAAAGATGTACAACTTCACTTTTTGGGGTTGTTTCCTTAAAGTCAACATGTAGGTAAATTTGTGTTATTTTAATATAGCCCAGAGTAAATTCACTGGACTTTTTATGATTAGGACTTTTGTGTTGGGTTTGGGACTCTTATTTTGTATTGTGCTTCTGTTCTTTGAAGGGTGTTGATTTAATTAAATTTTATTATTTTATCTCATTGCCTCACTCACCTCCCAGCATAGCCATGTCCAGCTAACTCAGAATTAGTCCTTGTTCTACTAGAGCTTAGACCTGAGCCTAGCCCTGCACCACCTGAAATAACGCCCTTCAAGTAGCTGAAACTCACCCTTCAAGCCATTAGCTGGGTTCAAGGACATTGAATGGCTTCACAAACTGTGGTGCACCACAGCTTTGCATACAACTTTCCTGCTTTACCACCTGGCAACATGCCTGCAATCTCAACGGTGGAAACTTGGCTGTGCTGGGGCTTGAGCCCCCAACCTTTCAAATTCAAATTTTATTTGTCACATACACAGTCATACACAGTACGATATGCAGGGAAATGCTTAGGCGACTACCCGTGACCTTAAAATAAAAGAGTATTAAAAGACTATTAATAGGAAATAAATATAAAAAAGAAAATAGAAGTAGATTTAACTAAGAATAAAATATATCTGTACAGTACAAATATACAATATAAGGAAAATATAAGAAAACCCAGGTGTACAATATAGAAAAATATAGAATTTGGAATTTTTGTGTGGGAAGGAGTGTATAAATAGAAATGTCCAGAGGGTGTGCAAGTATGCTGTAAAGTGTTCGTACTTAAAGTGACTTGTGCAGTAGAATAAATAGTATTGTGGAAGGTGTGCAGTGCAATGAGTATGGGTGTGTAAAGTGGATCAGTACTGTGTGGTGTGCTGGTTGAGAGACCGTATCGCCTGCGGGAAGAAGCTCCTCCTCCGTCTCTCTGTGTTGGCCTTCAGGGAGCGGAATTGCTTTCCTGACCTCAACAGAGAGAACAGTCCATTGCTGGGGTGGCTGAGGTCCTTCACGATCTTCCTGGCCTTGGTCCAGCACCGCTTGCTGTAGATCGAGTGCAGGTCAGGGAGCTCAGTGTGGATGATGAGCTCAGCTGATCGCACCACCCTCTGTAGAGCTCGTCTGTCCTGCATGGTGCTGTTCCCGAACCAGGTTGTGATGTTTCCGTCAGGATGCTCTCTATGGTGCAGGAGTAGAAGTTCCTGAGCACCTTGGAGGGCAGTCTAAAGTCTCTCAAGCGCCTGAGGTGGTAGAGACGCTGTCAGGCCTTCTTCACCACGGTGTTGATGTCCTGCGTGATGTGAACACCGAGGTACTTGAAGCTGTTCACTCTCTCCACCGGGCTATTGTTGATGACCGGGGTCTGGTAGTTCCTCTCCTGCTTTGTGCTAAAGTCCACGATCAACTCCTTTGTCTTGCTGACGTTTAGAAGGAGATTGTTCCTCTGCCCCCAGTGCTCCAGATTTCCAATCTCCTCCAGGTAGACTGTCTCATCATTGTCAGTGATCAGGCCCACCACGACGGTGTCGTCAGCAAACTTGATGATGATGCTGGAGTTGGTAGAGGCTACGCAGTCATGTGTGTACAGTGAGTACAGTAGAAGACTCAGAACACAACCCTGGGGGGCTCCAGTGCTGAGAGTGATGGAGGCTGAGACATGTCCACCCATCCTTACAGCCTGTGGTCTGCCAGTTAGGAAGTTGGAGATCCACCGACACAGAGATGAGCTGAGTCCCAGATGCTCCGGCTTGGTGGTTAGTGTGGAGGGAATTATGGTATTAAATGCTGAGCTGTAGTCGATTCCAATAAGCAATCCAGTAATCTACAGCCTTAACCACCACTGTGCCACCAATGCCATGTCGAGCTCTCCCGATTGTCCCATAAAGTTCTGGCCCAGTGCTTTTGTGGCCCAGACCTAGTTTTCAGGTCCCATCCTAAAACCCATGTAAGTTCCTGGCACAAGCAATATACCAAGCTCTGTTCCAGTTCCAGCTTCAGTGGTAAATCCTGGTTCAGTCACAGACCCCGTGGCAAGCCCCCTCCCAGCCCCATGCTCTATATTATAGCCCCCATATCATTGGAAGATCTGTCTGAGGAAACCTGCAACTCATGTCCATTGTACTAATTATGCTTAGGATATGTTTGCTTTAGAACTTGCTTTATTATGACCTCATGTTCTGTTTTTCCTCTGGTTCATTTGCCCTAGGTGTCGTGTTTATTTTTTATTAATTCACTATATACGCCACTTGCTTTTCTGTTTCCTTGCAGGCATTTTGAGACACTTGGCCTATGTATGTTATCTTTTGTATGCAAATGCTAAAGCTAAAGCTAATACTGTACTTCATTCCTAACCATAGAGATCATTTTGTTTCTTGGTCACTTGGTTAAAGTTTCAGGGTCTTGTACTGTACCTGCTGCTCTTTGAAGGCACTAAGCAGGGTGTTGGTATCAGTGACAGTCAGGGGAAAGGAGAGCCGAGGGCCGCTATACGACTCAGGAACCACGATCTGCTCATAATTATACTGTCTTCTATCTTCCATCACAGTGTCTACCACAGGGTCCAGGAGATGAGAGATCAGATCTGCTAAAAACAAAAGCCATTATTGGTTAATTTACCAGACAAATAATACTATATTCTGGTTTCTTTCAAGCTGCCTATGTATAAGGTAAGTTATGTATTGAAATAAATGTTGATCGGAGGTCCTATTACGGTTGTACTGTACAAATGAGAATAAATACAATGGTCACCATTGGCCTCCATGGTCCCTAGTTGGACTACAGAGGTTCCTAAATGGGTGGATGGATGGATGTTATGAGCTGCATTTCAAGCCACAGTGTTATTTTCCAGGCACTTGCTATTTTGACACACTTCCTGGTACAGTAGTATGCCATACTGTAGGAAGTAAGCCAGTGGAATAAACACTGCTTTGTATGTTTAACAGGAAGGTGTTCAGGGATACATCCAGAGATGGCATGGTCATCTCAGTGATCCCCTTAAGATTCCTCAGTGACCTAACCTGAGCACAGTTGGTGTCTGATGGAATGACTGGAGTGTCACAGATTTTCTTGGACAACAATTCCACTGAATTCACACAAAATGGTGATCAAAAACAAAACACATCCAGTGAGAGGCAGTTCTATAGGTAGAAATGCCTTTTTTGATGAGTAGGTGACAGGAAGGTTTTCTGATAACACCACTCCTTACTTACATAGTAAACTGAAGAGCATCTCTGAATGCACGTTCAGCCATGAGATGGAGGAGTTAAATAAGCAGAAACATCACCTAGTCATTTTCCAGCCTTCAGTTTCCACTTTTAGTGAGAAAACAGACATACTCACTCTTGGCTTACCACTTTATCCTATATACAGGGTCATGGGGGCCTGGAGCCCATCCCAGAAGACTTCGGGCACAAGGCAGGGCACACCCTGGACATGGTGTTAATCCATTGCCAGGCACACACACATACACTCACAGGCTCATTTACACACTACAGGCCAGATAGCCTAATCTACATGTCTTGGGACTGTAGATGGAAACCGGAGTACCCAAAGCAAACCCACAAAGCACAAGAAGAAGATGCAAAACTCTATGACACAAGGTGGGAATCGACCTAATGTCATCCTGGAATTTACCTGAACATAGAAGAAAAACTCCACTGATATTATACCCTATTATACAGTCACTCAGCTGGCTTCATTTCATTGCAACATAACGCTGCTAAGCGTAGACCTGAAAAACTGATGCAACACCAGATTATAACACTGCCTCCAGAGGTTTGTACAGTGGCCACAATCCATAATGGTTGCATCGCTTCATGTGTTTCCCTTCTTACGCTGACATGCACACCACTCTGGACCAGAATTAATCTGACCTCATCAGACAACACAACCTTTTTCCATTGCTTATAGTCCAATCTTTACATTCTAGTAAACTGAAGCCTTTTTTCTGATGCGTCTCTAACAAGTGGTCTCTCTTATGGAGACGCAGCTGTTTAATCTCAGTCCTGTGAGTTCCTACTGTATGCATGAGTTAGGTTTAAAAGAATAGTTACCAGCTAATACATATTAATCCTTGCAGTAATTATCTAATTAAATTCTATTAATTATTGGATAATTTTTATTATTTGTCCAGGCAGTGTATTAGTTACAGTGGAACCTCAGATTGTGAGTAACTCGGTTTACGAGTGTTCCGCAAGACGAGCATGTCTTGGTTTTTTTACGAGTGCCGAGTTTTTTGACACTGACACACACACACACACACACACACTCTCGCCTTTACACCCCCCCTCCCCAGCTTCACACAGACACACACACACGCTGCTCTACACAGAAATCAGAATCAGAAGAGTTTTATTGCCAAGTACGCTTGCACGTACAAGGAATTTGTTTTAGTGACAGAGCTTCCAAAACAAAACAAGTAAGACAAAACAGTACGTCACAAAACAAAACAGGAAAAATAAAAATAAGGATGTTTTTTTTGGGGTCACATCAAATGGAGTAGGGTGTGAGATTACTTACAAATAAGTTAAATAATATAGGTAGTATTGCACAGTGGTGTTGCACATAATATTGCACATATATTTAATGCACAGTGAGAAGAATGTTTAACTGTTCATGAGGTAAACTGCTTGGGGAAAAAACTGTTCTTGTGCCTGACTGTCCTGGTGTTCGGTGCTCTGCATTGTCGGCCAGACGGCAAAAGTTCAAAAAGAAGGTGGCTTGGGTATGAGGGGTCCAAAGTGATATTCCGAGCTCTTTTCTTCACTCTGGATATATACAGTTCTTGCAGTGTGTGCTCTATAGGCAAACTGCAGGGGGTCCAATAAGGGACCAATGATGTCCTTTTGGTAGGCCAACACCCGTCGTTCAAATTACTTCATGACCACAGATGTTACGGCAACTGGTCTGTGGTCATCAAGTTCTGTGATTTTAGGTTTTTTTGGAATGGGGACGATTGTGGAACGTTTAAAGCATGAAGGGACTGTACATACAGKAGTTCCAGTGATCTGTTGAAGATCTGTGTGAAGATGAGAGCCAGCTGGTCAGCACAGGATTTCAGACAACGCTGTCTGGACCTGGAGTTTTCCTTCTCTTTTCTTTCAGGAAGATCTGGCGAACATCTTTTTCACAGACCTGGAGTACAGGGGGTGTGGTTGTCAGCAGTGATAATGGTCAGGACAGGAGTGTGGTGTGAGACTGGGAGTTTCAAATCTAGAATAGAACTCATTCAGGTCATCAACCAGTTGTTGATTGCCTACAGAGTTCGGGGATGGCTTCTTGTAATTAGTGATTGTTTTCAGGCCTTTCCACACTGAAGCAGGATCATTTGCATAAAACTGATTTTCCAGCTTTTTAGAGTAGCTTCTCTTAGCCACTCTGATCACCCTTGTTAGTGTGTTCCTGTCCTGGTTGTACAAGAAACTCTGAAAAGAATCGCGACGGAGCAAAGGTAAGGTGCTGGTTCATTTGTTTTTTTTTGTTTTTTTTTTACTTTACAGCAGTGATTCTGTTAGTCTGCGCTCTGTTAGTCTGTGTCAGAGAGATTTCTTTTTTTCCTGTTAAAACAGTGTTTCCGTTGTGTGTGTGTTTTCCCTTGTGTGTGTATGGAGTTTTACTGTGTAAGACGAGGCGAGGGAAGGGGCTAATTTTCACACACACACACACACACACACACACACACACACACACACACGGAAACACTTATCTGTTGGGATTTATTTTGACTTTTTTTAAAGGTAAAGTGTGGGTTAATTTGTTTTCTTTTTACTTTATATATTGTATTAATTATTTTTCTATATTTATTTTTTGTGCTGTGGAAAGAATTCTTTGAGTTTTCATTATTTCTTATGGGAAGATTTGATTTGGTTTACGAGTGTTTTGGAATACAAGCCCGCTCCCTGAATGAATTATGCTCGCAATCCAAGGTTCCATTGTATATGTTGATTCTATAAATATTTGTGTAAGCCTCATTTCTTAAAGCATTTTTTATTTCTTCGAAAGAGGAGCAGGCCTGAGCCGTGCTAGTCCATTTATACCAGTCATCCGTGCTAATATAAATAACAATGCAGTCCATTATGTGTCTGAATGATCTAAAATCCTGGATATTGTTTTTCAGTGCAATAGCCAGTATGGTCCGAAATTCAACAAGGCCCACACACACACATATGCACACATTTATTTTGAATGGCTGTTAATTATGCATTTGTATTTGTAGACATTGTGCTACTGTGCCATTTGTGAGCATGTAAATGTGCAATTGTTCACTGTGCACTGATTCAAAAGAGAGCCAGGCATCACGAGCAGCTGTTTCCAATGAACAGGAGGAAGAGCTCACATCCTTGCTCAAGTGTTTACTGGGTTGCTGGTTATGAGCAAAAGCAGATTCAACAGATATGAATGGTTATCATACTCTTAAATGTCTTTATAGAGTGATTCTCTAGCTAATAAGAGAATAAACAAAGCTTTGACTATAAGACAATGTACAACAACAAACTACAGAATAGGAGAAAAGAAGTCTATGAGACCTTTTGCATGTTTGCTCGACGTCTACAAAGGAATCCGTCTGGGTTCTCCGGTTTTCTTATAAAAGCATGTTAGATGGATACAATTCATCTAAATCAAAACTGACATTGCATACCTTTCCCAGAAATGGATTTAATTAGATATCTGTAGCAACAATCAACCAGGACATCTGACCTGCTTTTGTATCTTTCTGTAGATACATAATGTATGGACATCACTTAATTCAGTTAGCATCCATGGTCCATGGTAGTCCTCTCCAGCTTTGTTTTGGATTAGCCTGGATTAATTGTCTGCCTGATGCTTTTCTGACACAACAGCACAGCTCTAAGTGGTATCTCCTCGTGTTGCTAAGCAACTGGGTCCCTCCATGGTAAATGTTTTAAACCATTAGGATAGGTGCAGGATGGTTAAAAGCGGGTCTGCTC
>QMIH01001474.1:117286-133387 GCA_003987875.1 Clarias batrachus
ATATATATGTTGTTTAAGGTTTGACAGGTTTGGGATTCTGAGATCTCACCGTGATTATACAGAGTGGTTATCAGAGTTACTGTAGCCTTCCAGGCAGCTCAAGCCATTTCTGTCTGCAGAACTGCTGCTCATGCAATATTTTTTGTTTTGTTTTTAGCACCATCCATTATAACTCTTTTTAAATGTTATTTTTTGGCCTGCTGCTACACGACTGGCTGACTATACAAAGAAGCAAATGCCATATAAGCAGATAAGAAGTTATGAAAGAGATTCCTGTGCCTGACTCACACTTAAAATCAACATGCTGCTATTCGACTGGTTGAGCATGTGTAGTGTACTTTAGTGTATACTGTAGGTGGATTAGTATAGATCTCAGTACCTGGACCGTTCCCATTGAGCTGTGTGAAGTTATCCAACATGAAGCTGAAGAAACTCGAAAGCTTTGAGAAAACAAAATAGAGCTCCTATTAATTGACCATGTCACAAATTACATCATAATATTGTCCTCAAGTACAGTAGTAAATGTGATTTATGCTTTAGAATCCTAAATCTCTAAGCATCGATTGTAAGCCTGGGGGAAAAAAGTTGGAAAGAATATTTGAAACACTTATAGCGACTGTTTATGTTGAAAGATAAGAGTGTGAGGGACAGTAGAGTATTTTAGAAAAAGCATTTTACAAGCAAAATTCCAATTGTTCCAAATGATTCTACCTACTATATATTGAAGCTTTTGCATTACTTTTTCATGGGGATCAGCCCTGGACTAATCCATCCATCCATCCCTGAACCACTCTTTCATAATTTTACCCCAATGAATCCTGCCATCACAGAAGAAAAAATCCATTGATGGTAAATCCTGGTCATTAATATATTCACGTAGTCAGCTGACCTCATTTTTTGAGCACATAACGTTGCTGATCCTCAATCTAACCAACAGACGTAACCCCAGATCATAACACTGCCCCCACAAGCTTGTACAGCAGGCACTATGGAAGATGGGTGCATCACTTTATCCTCCTATCATCATTCTGGCACAGGGTAACTGGACTTATCAGACCACATGACATTTTTACAACGCTCCACAGTCCACAGCAAATTGAAACGTTTTTTTTTTTAGATTAGTCTCAATGATAGGTTTTTTTCTTAGGGCTGCACAGCTGTTTCATCCCAATCCCTTGAGTTTTCTTCACACTATATATAGCATGTGTTATTGCTCTTACTTTCATTACTAAACGTCTACTACAGAGATCTAATGTTTTTTATTTTACAAAGTGATTTCACCAAGTGTTTAAGTGGTCTCCCATCACACTCATTCTGGATCTTATTCTGACAACATATCTCTCTCAAAGATACTATTCTTCCAAGTTTTTCATAATGCGCTTTCCTGTTCTTAACCCAATTTTAGTAGTTTCAACAATCTCCTTGGTCATTTCCTTTTCTTGATGCAGGACAAATTTGACCCTTCTGAAACCGATTACAGTGGAACCTTGGATTGCAAGTAACTCGGTTTACGAGTGTTCCGCAAGACGGGCAAAGATTTTTAATAGATTTTGACTTGAAAAACAAGCATGTCTTGGTTTACGAGTGTTGAGTTTTTTGACACCGACACACACACACACACTCGCCTTTACACCCGGATTAGCCTGGATTAATTGTCTGCCTGATGCTTTTCTGACACAACAGCACGGCTCCAAGTGGTATCTCCTCGTGTTGCTAAGCAACTGGGTCCCTCCATGGTAAATGTTTTAAACCATTAGGATAGGTGCAGGATGGTTAAAAGCGGGTCTGCTCRTTTGATATGAAAGGATAGAAAGCCAGGGGCTGAAATGTAAGAAAGAGGGGTTGCTGGATGAAAGAACATCAAACACTCTGTTAGGATGGAAACGAATTTCTTAAAATAAATAAACAAACAAAATTTTAAAAAGGTTTGACATGTATGAGAACGATTACAAGCCAATTAATAACTAGATGAAATCTATATAACTAGATGAGATTCCAGACATTTCAGTTGAAACGTTTCCTGAAATGTGACTGAAATCTGGTATCTTGAAAGCACTACTGTAAGTTCATCAACACGTCAGCTGAACCAGCATGAGGTGACACGTGGATTGTATACTGTTGGATTACTTGTACAGAACCGAACAGCTTAAGGTGAAGCTTCAGCTTCAGTATGTCATTGACACTCGGTTTCACACTCTCTCGCCTTTACACCCCCCTCCCCCACCTGTGCCTCCACAGACACACACACTCTGCTCTACACAGAAACTCTGCTCTGTCACGATTCTTTTCAAAGGTAAGGTTCTGGTCCATTTGTTTTTTGTTACTTTACAGCAATGATTCCGCTAGTCTGCGTTCACGTGAGTGTCATTAGAGAGATTTATTTTTTCCCCGTTAAAACAGTGTTTCCGTTGTGTGTGTTTGTTGTGAAACTTAAAAAGCAAGGTGGGGAAAGGGAGGAGGAGTTTTACTGTGTAAGACGAGGCGAAGGAAGGGCCTAATTCCACACACAAACACACACACACAAATACACGGCGTCTGAGCACACAAACGGAAACACTTATCTGTTGGGATTTTTTAAACATTTTTTTTTAAAGGTAAAGTGCAGGTTAATTTGTTTTATTTTTACTTTATATATTGTATTAATTATTTTTCTGTATTTATTTTTTTGGGCTGTAGAACGAATTATTTGAGTTTTCATTATTTCTTTATGGAAGATTTGGTTTACGAGTGTTTTGGAATATGAGCCCGCTTCTGGAACAAATTATGCTCGTAATCCAAGGGTCCACTGTAATATCTAACACCACTACCACAGGATATGTCTTCTAACATGTTTGTTAAAGAAATGAGAAGATACTCACTGCATTGGGTTCAATAACTTGTTGCCAACTGAACCAATATTAATCACTGCAGTATTTATCCAATTGAAGTCTTTTAATCATTAGCTTGGTTTTGGCTGGGCAGTACATACATTTCCTTTTTACTTGTAAATTTACAGTAGGCATTTAGCAGATGCTCTTATCCAGATTGACTTAAAAAAGTGTTTTGTAGTTTCCATGTTTGGATAGATCCTTACATTGGGTTATTAGGGTACTAACAAAGTACCATCAATCAAACACTTGATTCAGTGTGGGACAAGTTCATTCCACCACTTAGATGCTAGAATAGAAGAGAGTCTAGATGCACGTCTTCCTTGATCCCTGAGAGATGGTGGGACCAGCCAAGCAATGCTGGAGGATCGGAGGGAACATGGTGCGGTGTGAGGTGTGACTAGAGCTGAGATGTAGGTGGATGTTGGGCCATTTTTGGCTTTGTAGGCAAGCATCAGGGTTTTAAATTTGATGCGGGCAGCTACAGCCAGTGCAGGGTGATGTGGACCTTGGGAAGGTTGAAAACAAGACGTGCAGCTGCATTCTGGTTCAGACCTGTCAAGAGTGAGCTGCAAAATCCAGTCTTGAAATAACAAGAGACTGAAAAAGCACCTGAGTAACTTGTGAGGAAAGAAATGGGTGAATTCTTCTAATGTGGTAAAAAAGAAGTCGACAAGAGCGAGGTTAGCAGTGTGTGGAGAAATTCACAGCTGATCGTCCAGAGTTACCCCAAGATTGCCGGCAGTTGCTGAAGGAGTGATCCGATTGTTGTCCAGGACGATCACAAGGTCTTGATCGGGGGATGAATCACCAGGGATGAACAGCAGTTTGGTTTTACGGAGATTGAGCTTCAGCCGATGAGCTGCCATCCAGATGTCTGTTATGCAATTGCACTTTCGACTATATAGTGAACACAGCTATAGAAGGGATCCATTTGTGGTCTCGCAATCTGGTATAAACCCAAATGAGGGTGGGTTCTCTTTTGAGTCTGCTTCTTCTCAAGGTTTCTTCCTCATGTTGTCCCAGAGAATTTTTCCTTGTCACCATCACAGTCACCTCTGGCTTGCTCGTTAGGGACAAACTGAAAAAGCTACTATTTATGCATTTTTTTGCCTTTTTAAATTTGTCTCCAGATGTTTTTAGTCCTGCAAAGGTGTTGCAAAGTTTTGCAACAATGTGCATTCTTAAAATCGCTATATAAATAAAACTGAATTAAATTGAATTTAATTAGACTTTTGCGCTTTAAGTTCCTTCAAGCGAACACTAGTTTGCAATTACTGCTTGACTAGTGGAAAAAAAAGCTGTATAAATCATATTTTGATTCTTTTTTTTTTTTTACCATTTTGATATTACCTGTAACTGGTCCTGTTCTCCCGCATACTCTATGGACTGGAAGATGTTCCAAGTGTATCGTCTCCTGATCTCGAGCCGCGCGACGTAACGCCGGTACCAGCGCTGGATCAGTATGGCAGCTTTCATTGCTACAGATATACATGAAAATACTACTGATTCGATAATGTAGGAATTCTGGTCGTCCTCTACCCATTATTTACTTATTTATCATCTAATTAATCTTGATGAAATACTGCTCTGTTGTAAAATGAATCTGTTAGAACCAGAACAGGCAATAAAATCGACAAATCTAACATATTAGGGATTCTGCTGGAAAACACGTGACATGCACGTCGGCAAGAGACAAAATGCAAACCAATCCCAGGGCTCTTCCTACCGAAATATTAGCACAGCATTACGTTCGAACTACTGTAAACAGACCGTGCTCCTATTTCCAGAGCATCAGTCCAACACTTTCTACAAACGCATCCATGTCAGTCAATATAAGGACACTTATAAGAAATCGTTTAACACGATTAAGTGAGTGCAGTAGTGCCACTAAAAATAATCAAAGCCCCTGGAGACATGGAGTGTCATGGCTGCTAATTAAAGATGTGCAGAAAGAGTTGCTGAGACGACATGGAGGGGAATTGATCAAGCAGTGGGCAGGGTGGGTGGGGGCAAGCTTTCATTAACAAGACAAGATGCGCTCACTGTTTTCTCAAAAAGTGTGCATTCAATGAACCGATTCTTCATATTCTTTGCTGCAATAAACTAATATTAATTAAATAAATAATACACGGACACTTTAATAGGAACACCTGCTCATTTAAGCAGTTGTCTAATCTGCCCATCATGTGGTATCAGGACAGTGTATAAAATTATGCAGATGTAAGTTAAGTGCTTCAGGGCAAAAATCTGAATTGGGAAAAAACATGATCTGTAAGTTTTGTTTGTGCCAGATGGGCTGGTTTGAGTATTTCTGATACTTTGAGCAAAAAACCAAAAACATTCTGAGAGCAGGCTGGCACACTTTGTTGAAATCAGAGGAGAAATAACGGATTGGTCCAGGAGGAGGACTGCAGTAACAGAAATCATCACTCTTTACAGTCACAGTGAGCATAAGAGCATCTCAGAACGTATAAAACATCAGGCTTCAACATAGATGTGCTTCAGCAGAAGACCTGATCAGGTTATTGTGCTCTTCTGCTGTTTAAAGTTTTGTGCATGCTAGGATGGTTTTCTGCACTCAACAGCTATAAAGAGTGATTCTCAGACCCCTAAACATAAAGTGAAACTCTTGTCCAGTATCTTCATGATTTGTTTAATGGATAACTTCATGAATATGCAGGTGTATAACATGCCTTCCCTAAGACACAAGAAGCCAGGCAAATGCATCTTGTTGAACTCCTGTCTGCTCACGTCCTCATAAATGCAGGAAGATTATGCACGTAAAATTTAAAGTAAATAAAAACATTTCCATATCATTTCGATTATGTATACTTATAGCTTATGATAGAAGATTGGATCAACATTTGTTAGCGTTCCACTTCTGGTGGTCTGTCTTCTAGAATGCTGCTATTCATTTCTATTGCTATCCTCAAATCTATAAAAACATGGAGAAGTTTTGTGTATGCTAAAGTCATTCAATTGCACAAAATTCATGCTATGGATTTTTCAGACCACACATCCTGGTAGTAATTATTTTATCTGCCCTGGGATACTGCATGTGACATTGCTCCATCTGCTACACACGTGGACAAAATTGTTGGTACCCTTYGGTCAATGAAAGAAAAACTCACAAAGGTCACAGAAATAACTTTAATCTGACAAAAGTAATAATAAATAAAAATTCTATGAATGTTAACCGGTGAAAGTCAGACATTGCTTTTCAACCATGCTTCAACAGAATTATTTTTAAAAAATGAACTCATGGAACAGGCCTGCACAAAAATGATGGTACCCCTAACTTAATAGTTTGTTGCACAACCTTTTGAGGCAATCTCTGCAATCAAACGATTCCTGTAACTGTCAATGAGACTTCTGCACCCCTCTGCAGGTATTTTGGCCTCCTCACTCCTCATGAGCAAGCTGCTCCAGTTGTTTCCGGTTTGAAGGGTGCCTTTTCCAGACAGCATGTTTCAGCTCCTTCCAAAGATGCTCAATATGATTGAGGTCAGGGCTCATAGAAGGCCACTTTAGAATAGTCCAATGTTTTCCTCTTAGCCATGCTTGGGTGTTTTTAGCTGTGTGTTTTGGGTCATTGTCCTGTTGCAAGACCCATGACCTGCGACTGAGACCCAGCTTTCTGACATTTCTCTCTAGAATCCCTTGATAGTCTTGAGATTTCATTGTACCCTGCACAGATTCAAGACACCCTGTGCCAGATACAGCAAAGCAGCCCCAGAACATAACAGAGCCTCCTCCATGTTTCACAGTAGGGACCGTGTTCTTTTCTTGATATGCTTCATTTTTCCGTCTGTGAACATAGAGCTGATGTGCCTTGGCAAAAAGTTCCATTTTTGTCTCATCTGTCCATAGGACATTCTCCCAGAAGCTTTGTGGCTTGTCAACATGTAGTTTGGCATATTCCAGTCTGGCTTTTTTATGATTTGTTTTCAACAATGGTGTCCTCCTTGGTCGTCTCCCATGTAGTCCACTTTGGCTGAAACAACGACGGATGGTGCGATCTGACACTGATGTTCCTTGAGCATGAAGTTCACCTTGGATCTCTTTAGAAGTCTTTCTGGGCTCTTTTGTTACCATTGGGATTCTCCGTCTCTTTGATTTGTGATCAATTTTCCTCCTGCGGCCACGTCCAGGGAGTTTGGCTACAGTCCCATGGATCTTAAATTTCTGAATAATATGTGCAACTGTGCAACAGGAACATCTAGCTGCTTGGAAATGGTCTTATAGCCTTTACTTTTAACATGCTTGTCTATAATTTTCTTTCGAATCTCCTGACACAACTCTTTCCTTCGCTTCCTCTGGTCCATGTTGAGTGTGGTACATACCATGTCACCAAACAACACAGTGACTACCTGGAGCCCTATATATAGRCCCACTGACTGATTACAAGATTGTAGACACCTGTGATGCTAATTAGTGGACACACCTTGAATTAACATGTCCCTTTGGTCACATTATTTTCAGTATTTTCTAGGGGTCTCATCATTTTTGTCCAGGCCTGTTCCATGAGTTTATTTTTTTAAATAATTCTGTTGAAGCATGGTTGAAAAGCAATGTCTGACTTTCATTGGTTAACATTCATAGAATTTTTTTAAATTATTACTTTTGTCAGATTAAAATTATTTCTGTGACCACTGTGAGTTTTTCTTTCATTGACCGAAGGGTACCAACAATTTTGTCCACGTGTGTATGTACTATCAATGAGTTTCACTGTTTCCTATATTCATATTTCAAATTGGATGTAAATACAAATTCAAAAGTTGGAAAAAGTAAAATGATAAACACATTTATGTATATTTAAGAGATGATGAAGGCCAGGTGCTTACTCAGTACTGGGCTGGGTGGCTTGACCATCAAATCTGTATAAGGAAGCAAGAGTTGGATGTACTGTAATCCATTGTAATGGAGTGAAGAAAAGAAGAAATCTCTTTAAGGTGAATTTAAAACAACAGAATTTGTGAATATATACAGTACACACACATGCATGCATGTTATGCTTTTGTCATTTCTTTCACAAAGTGAAACTCAATCTATAGCCATGGCCAGAGGTTTTGAGACATTAAGTTTCACAAAGTCTGCTGATTCAATGTTTTTAGATCTTTTTGTCAGACTGAAGTATAATTACAAGCATGTCATATGTGTCAAAGGCTTATAGAGACAATTACATGTCACTTGTTAATAATGTTAACAGTGTTAATCATTTATAATAATCTGTAATAATTTTCGCAGTATTGACCCTTCTTTTTCAAGAAGTCTTTTGAAGAGCGGTACCATCAGTTCTGTGTCTTTCCAACAGTAAAGCATCCTGTGTGGGGTTGGACTGACTCACAAGTTTGACTAAGAACACAGCCATGAATAAAGAATGGTACAAAAACATCCCCAGAGGGCAACTTCTCCCAACCATCCAAGAACAGTTTGGTGACAAACATGGCTTTTCCAGCATGATGAAGCTCAAAAGAGGCAAAAGATGGAAACTTTTGGGTTCATGGTCAGGATTCTCCCTAGACCTTAATCACATTGTGATCAGCCCTCAAGAGGCGGGTGGACAAACAGAAACCCACAAATTCTGAAAAGCTCCAAACATTGATTATGCATAATGTGCTGCCATCAGTCAGGATGTGGGACAAAAGTTATTTGACAGCATTTAAGGTGAATTTCAGAGGTCTAGAAAAAAAGGGTAAACACTGCAAATATTGACTCTCTGCCTGAACTTAATGTAAGTGCCAATTAAAGCATTTGACACTTGCCTGTAAATGACTGTTATTATACTTAGTTAGTACTGCATACCGTAGTAAAAATACTAAAGCAGCAGACTTTGTGAAAATGTATATTTTTGTCATTCTTAAAACTTTTGGCCAAGGCTGTAGATTCATTACACATGAACTGAAATATTTCAGCTTTAATTTTTAAATGATTAAGGTTCATGAGCTGTACGTCATAGTGTCAAAGAACTAATGCTGGTCAGAATAGTTGATTGTTACAGTATGACATCCACTTACCAATTTCTGATGGCCTCCCTTGGTTCTCAGTGGCTACTGAGGCGCCGCAACCCATAATGGCAACATGAATGCTCTCTGTCTGATCATGTGTCCTTGTGATCGCAAACCTGGGGAAATGTATTCAAGAATGCAGTCATGAATAGATAAGCAATTGAATGCATCAATATTTACAGCACTTGCGATTCTTAACCCTGATGGTGTTTTAATAGCAGCAACTGACGGCAAATCCATTAGCAACCCGCAAATCGCGGGTTTATGGTAATGTGTGTTTCAATTTGTTTCTATAGTAATGACTTTAAAAGAGGTTTGTATGCTGGACTGCGCACATAGAAATGTAAATGTTGAAATGTCGACATGTCGGCACTTTGTATCCGTCACCTCATCATTGATTATTTTCCTAGAACAGCACACTGCTCAGGTCTTTATCCTTTCATATTGAATTGAAAGGGTAAAGTGATCAACGAAAATAAGAGGAGCTACAGGACAATTAAACGTGCAAATGAAAGCATGAGTGCCGTTGCCTCTTTATTTTAAAATAAAAGAATATCTAATCCATAATGGACTTTAATCTGTATCTTAAGCGCTTTTCAAAGGAACCTTTAGATTTATAAGAGCGGCTTACATCATTTATATAAGCTTTCCAGACAAAGTGCGAGACAGACACAAGATCCGCACGCATAAGAAAAGAGAAAATCGGAGGCCAGTTCATAGGCAGCATCCTAAATAATTTTATGTAATGATATCAATTCATTCATCGTCTCATGTTTGACCAAGAGACAGATCCCATGCCATGTACAGTACTGCTTGAATTACAGATGCTGATTATTTGCAATCTTCAGGCACTTCTAAACACTTCTCATCCACTTTTTATTAATAGTGTGCTTGCAGACATGCAGATGTTTTTGAAGTACCACTTTTGCAGGCTAGTTAGTATGGAGAAGCAGGGCCTTAAACAATATTGCTGTACAAGTGTGTCTAAGTGTGAAGGCGGTGAATCATTCAAGGCAACTGTATTAAAAATCCAAATGGACAAAGTTTTCTTGCTATTGTAGCCCATTCGCCTCAATGTTCTCCGACTGTAGCATGTAAAAGGTAAAAGCACCTTGAATAGCCACAAAACGTAAGCACAGACAAAGTGCAAGTGCAGGTAACATGAGACTAAACTTGCAGGACATGTTGAAAATATTTTAGAAAAAAAAAAAAGGATTAGAGAGTAGAGAATGTCTAAACGGAAATGCCTGAGCACCACACTGACCCTTTTCTCCTTGAAGTGTGTCTTTCCTGTCCAATGCCCCATTTTGGGCTTATTTCAGTTTTTTTTTTTTCTTACAGCTCAGTTGTTTGGGATCACTATTGGGATCAATTAGAAATTTTTGTTTTCCAGGGAAACACATGAAATTAGTAAAATATAGAAACAATATCAAACAGAATAATAAAAATACAGCAAAAGAAATAATGATTTTGCTGAAAATGATGAATGTGTTCTTCAAACTTTACCTTTTGCAGTAATTACAGCCTGGCAGACATTCTAGCTGTCAATTTTTCAAGATAATCTGATAAGATTTCACCCCATGCTTCCTGGAGCAAGTCCCACAAGATGGATTGGTTTGATGGAGTTTGAAATTTTCAATTCATCCCAAACTTTTGAGCCGTAGTGTGTGTAGTATAGTATATATCTTGTATAGAACAGGTAGCAATCTGATTGGATGGGAGACATTCCACAAGCGTTGATAAATGGACGGTAACACCATGGGACATTCATCTATCACTCCATGTCCCAGGTGTCCTACAGTCATTAATTACACCAACTGTTGGTCTCTGCATACAGTAGATGAATGTAGGTCAGTACGGCCCACGGCACAGGGGCGAGACCAGCTGCCTGCCAAAAAACGCTACTTGGTATGTGGGACAATTTTTTTTTTTTTTTTTTACACGCTAGCACACAAGCTTTCTGTTTTATGCTATTTGGGATTCAACCCCTGTATCCAGAAGCTAACGGAGCTGATATTTTAAAGCAGAAAATGGAAAGATAAACATAAGAGATCTACAGGACTGACCACCACATCCATGGTTTATTCACCTCATCAGTACCGGGAAGAACGTACAGCTTTATATTCTGCTAGCGCAAGTACTCGTTCTTGAAGGGAAGAGAGTTTGTACGAATAGTTAAAATAGTAAAGCTAAAAATAAGCTGATCAGCTTTAATGTAATGCCTGCCTGCACCTAACTACTCATATCTACCCTTGTACTCAACACTTTGATTTCAGACTGGTTTCTGGTCCTCTAATACATGAAACGTAAATATATCATTGAGTCCTGACCAATGTTTATATCCTATAGGTACAGGGTCATGGGGTGGGGTCTGGAGCCTATCCCACGAGACTCCGGACACGAAGCGTGGTACACCCTGGACAGGATGCCACTCCATCACATGACGCACACAAATACTCTCACACACTATGGGCAACGCCAATTAACCTAATCTGCATTTCTTTGGACTGTAGGAGAAAAACCAGAGGAAACCCACCAACCACGCGGAGGATATACAAACTCCATGCACACAGACCTGAGGTGGGAATCAAACCCGCGACAGTGCTAACCATCATTCTGCCTCAAATATTTTAAATGTGTTTACTTGGTGTTATTCAAAGCTCTCATGCCTCTCATGAAACTCAGATGAAATAAAAGCGATATCAGAAACCCTCTCCCCTGTGAATGGGGAAAGAATTCACAATATATATATATATTTTTATTGTTTTGAAGGTGATTTACATGCTATTAAGGCATATAAAGTAACTCATCGTTCAATTTCCAGGATATCAAACATTGATACAGGAATAAAATAATACGTTACACTTTGGAGAAGCAGAGGATCACTCCAGGCTGGGTTTCAGATTACTCCATGCTCCCTACACACGTGCACTATACTGTACACATCGCACGTTAAATAAAACCTAACATGACCTACAAATCACACTGACGCCCTGGACACCGCATGGCAACATCCCACGCCGTCTGAAGTGGAGCACTTCGATGTTTTGTTTGTTTTTTCTAAATCGAAGGAAACATTTCGTACACCCTTTGAAGTGCACTATATACATAGTATCCGTTTGGTTGTTAGGCTCCAGCTCCTAGCGCACTTCAGTTCCGTTTAACACCATTAGATTTTAAACCATTCGCGTTGCAAATCATGATGAATAACGCGACGACACACAGTGAACTGGACTGAAGTAGGGTGAAAAGCAGTACATACCGTCTCTACGCGCAACAGGTGTGCACGAACACGGAACACGAAACGGAAGCGCGCCGAGTCGCGCGCGTGTACAGATGATGGCAAGAAGGGGGGGGGGGAGCACGCGCGTCCTTAACCTTCCTTGCGCGTGCATCTGAAACCCAGAGGGTGATGTACCTTTGTAAGCATTCACAGTTAAGAGGTTTCTCTGTTCTGCTCAGCCTTTAGACCATAGAAGAAAAAAAACTACAACTGTGCCCAAAATGTTTACGAATAAAGACACAAATATTACTTTTCACAAAGTCTTCTGTTTCAGTGTTTTTAGATATTCTTGTCAGATGTTACTGCGGTATACTGGAGTATAATTACAAGCATTTCATAGATGTTACAGGCTGTTATTGACAATTACATTAAGTTTATGGAGTTATGGAGTCAATATTTGCAGTGTTGACTTTTTTTTTTAAAAGACCTCAGCATGCCATCAATCAACTTCTGAGCTACATCCTGACTGACAGAAGCTCATTCTTGCATAATGCTTGGCATTTGTCAGAATTAGAGTTTTGTTTGTCTATCTGCCTCTTGAGGATTGACCACAAGTTCTCAATGGGATCAAGGTCAGGGGAGTTTCCTGGCCATGGACTGGGAATATATATATGTATATATATGATGAGAGCTCGAAGATAAATTTATTACAAAACCAAACATGATAYAATCATCCAGGAGAATTGGACCACCTTACTTCATCTATTTTTTACCTTTACTTCATCTATAACTTGTGAAAGTAAATTTCTGTAAAAATACAGCTTGAGCAGGTCTAAATTGAATTTCAATGTCCTAAAAAGGCTGATCAACCAGTCAATATATTAAATACTTTGAATTTTAAAACATCACATTTAAAACAAAACATTAATGAACTTTCCAGACACAGATGTAGCAGAAGCAGAGAGCCACCAGAGCCAGTGCACTGCTGAATGGGGAGCGGTACATAGAGCGCCAAATCAATACTCTAGCGGTCAACAGTGGTACTACCACACAGGAGGTCTACTAAAACACTATTATCGCAACAAAAAGGCTCATGAAACGGGAAAAGGTAACTGAATTAACGATTTTAATGTTTTTAACGCAATAAACAGCATTGGGCATTAAACATAAAATTTCCAAGTCCTAATATACTATATGTACAACAAACATTTATTTGCCCAATTTTTGTTTTATTTTACTCAATGTACTGACAAACTTCTGCAGCTAGAGGGTGCAATGCACCTCCTGCCTCCCTGAAAACTCCTCGTTTCACTATACAAMTTTTTCACCATTACTTTGCACCATACTTTGATTAACTATCAGGACTATTTAACTGTAAGCACAATTTTTGTTTTTTAAAACAAACTTAATATTTAAATATATATATTAAATATGTGGTTCCCATTTTGACCTAGGTTCAAGTCTTGTGTGGTTTGAGATGTTGCTAATACCTGGCAACCCTAGTTACAAAATTAGTTATTTAGTTTTTTTTTTTCTATGTGCAACTGACAGAATGGTGATGGGTAATACACCTGCTGTAATCAAAGCTGCTAGAGTCATATAAATCACAGTAATGCACAATCTGGCTTGATTTGTTWACCCAACATATACTGTAGGTAAACATGATAACTGCATTGTTGGGCCATAGTCACTATACGTGAMATTATGAGCGTCACACAAGCCAATGGTGGACACGTACTGTCTAAGGTAAAGAAGAAAAAATTATATATAGAGCACTTGATGTAGGTCGTGTGTTTCCTTTCACACACAGGAACCATATACAGTATTTTCCACTGGAGATACACCCTAGAGTACCTGGTTTCTTGCACGTAATGACACTAGAGAGTATTGTTTTTTTTTTTTCCATTTAAAGGGGAATCATTAGGGTAATTATCACATTTTAACTACTGCAGCATCTTAACACTGCTGCAGTGAATTTTCCAACATGGAGCACCAAACCTCAGTGGATTCTCCAATCTGCATCATCACTTCCATTTGACTCATGCAGCAAATAATTTTTAGGGAACATGAGACACTCCACACAATCCAGCAGCTTCTATACTACATCTGACAGWTTCCATRGTTATCTGAAGAGACAAAAGTATTTGTAAAAGTATCCAGATCTCAGGTGGATAAACAAGCAAATGGGCAGAGCATACCAGGCCCGGCTGTTGGTGGGGGAAAAAAAATGCTTAAATATCTTTTACTATCACAAGTTAGGCTAAAGCGAAGGTGTCTCATGTTCATGTATATGGCAACTTTAAAACGCCATCATACATACTTCCTTAAACAAGAAATGTTAACCACTTCTCATCCATCTCCGACAATTTACCTGCAGTAGTAGATCTTAGTCACTCCTTTGTTTTTCCCCATTTTTATTAATTTGTCTGTAGCTAATCCAGCGTGTTGCATTTAGCACCTAATTCTTAGAGGAACGTTGTTTCACTTCACTGTGTATTGAACTGTATAGGATTGAAATGACACTYATCTTTACACGTCTGTTGTAAAATYGGGCACCTTGTATGGCGTTATATTCCTGCCACAATTCTGAGCGCGAGGTTCGACATTTTGAGAGCAGGCAAAGCACTCTGTGCGCGTGCAGAGTCTCCACTGCGTGCTCAACAGCTCAATTCTGCGCGTGCAGTGTCTCCCCTGCTCGCTCAACATGTTCTCCGCGCGCGCTCAACTCTTGCCTGTACGCTCGCTCAACTTTGTGCATTGTTACAAAACTGCCACAAAACCAGCCAATCACAGACTTCCACACACGGCTTCTGATTTGCTGTTCATTCTCTATCAGCTGGCACTATCAACCGCATAACGGAAGCGTTCTAAATATAAAGGTTTGTAAGTAAAGAGACCGAGTTGTGCGATTAGGGGGAGATAGCTGGAGACAGCCCCTAGTGGGTATTCGATGAACTGCGCAGTTGCTCCTTTTCTCCTTCATATGTTGCTCTTTGTTAATCCTCTCATTCAAAACACGGTGGAAGCTAAACTTTTTAAAATAAACATTTATTTTTAAATACACGCATAATAAAATATGTAGTGACATAGGATTAAAACGAGACGGGTTACGCTCCATCCGTCGGGACGGCATTGCGGCGGTGGGAGACCCGCTGGACGGCTGCACCGAACTCCCTGCTCGTGATGATGCGGCGCCGGTTGAAAGCGGACAGGCGCGCGGCCTCCAGGCCTACTCTTCTTAAAAGAAACAGCGGCACGAGCCTCACCGAGCTCCCGCGACCAGGCTCAAGCTGCGCGAATGAGAGAGAGAGAGAGAAGGGGGTGTCACCTCCTATATTCAATACCGATACTGTAATTTAGTAAAGAAACACCATACATCAARCAGTTCGCGCGCTCACCTGTCGGTGCAGTTTATACATGTAGACCGCGTGCGCGCGGAGCTGAACCTTTGCTCTCGGATGAGCAGCGCGTGGCTTCACCTGGCGGCGGATTGCTTTCATGTCGGCGGCGCGTGCTGTAGCGCCATGTGTGTGCTGAGATCTTTTAAAGCGTTAGTAATAAACCAACACGTGCTAAATCAAGTTACCTTAATTAATTCGTCCATTAATTAATTACGTGTCACCTGACYTRTTGACCAATATGTGACTCCCGTCAGTTAAGTTCCGGAGTTTCCAAAATCGGGGGAATTATTTTTCTTAATTATATACTACATGCTTGCTATTTAAATAATTCTTGTTAGATAATAGTAACATAATCTATATTGAAAATATTTTTTGTAACAATAAAAGGTAGCTCAAGTCATATGCATATTTCTATCATTTAAAATTTTTTTCTTCATTTCTAGATTTTCCAAACGATGAAACGTATAGCATGACTTACTAAGACTAACTAAGCCCGAAAAGCAGTTCATAAAGCGTTTTCTAATGAAGTAAAACAAACTAACTTTTACTTATTCTTCTCATGTCCTCTTATAATAGGATGTCTAAACCAAACCAAGGAC
>QMIH01001475.1:11829-32326 GCA_003987875.1 Clarias batrachus
CTTTACCTTTAACATGCTTGTCTATAATTTTCTTTCGAATCTCCTGAGACAACTCTTTCCTTCGCTTCCTCTGGTCCATGTTGAGTGTGGTACATACCATGTCACCAAACAACACAGTGACTACCTGGAGCCCTATATATAGGCCCACTGACTGATTACAAGATTGTAGACACCTGTGATGCTAATTAGTGGACACACCTTGAATTAACATGTCCCTTTGGTCACATTATTTTCAGTATTTTCTAGGGGTGCCATCATTTTTGTCCAGGCCTGTTCCATGAGTTTATTTTTTTAAATAATTCTGTTGAAGCATGGTTGAAAAGCAATGTCTGACTTTCATTGGTTAACATTCATAGAAGTCTTATTTATTATTACTTTTGTCAGATTAAAGTTATTTCTGTGACCATTGTGAGTTTTTCTTTCATTGACCGAAGGGTACCAACAATTTTGTCCCTCTCTTTTGTTGATTATTTGTAATATGAACAAGGTAATAAGAAAATATGAAAAGTATTCTCAGATTATTGTAAACAATTATTATTGTTGGCAAGCTGGTCAGGACATGACACAAGTAATTTTTTTGTTACAGATTATTTCACTTATATTTACTATATCACAATTCTAGTTTGTTAGAAATGTACATGTGCTTAGTTGACCCTTCCTGTGCCTGTGCATTTGGAAGCTTCTGATAGTCTAATTGACATGTTTTGATTCAATTGGAGGTGTACCTGTGGATATATTTTAAGGCCTACCTTCAAAACCAGAGCCACAGGTTCAAATTCTCAAAAAAAATGTTGATTTATAATCCTATGAAAATCAAAAGAAATCACAATGGGACTWTGTATAAACMCCATGGGATGTTGCAGTCACATGTTCCTGTTGCAGGAAGGAGACACATTATGTCTTCTAAAGATAACCRTATTTTAATACAAAAAGTACAAATCAATCAGAGAAGCACAGCTGAGGAGCTCTTGAAAACTGTAGAGGAAACAAATATGTTTGCGCTTCAAAGTTCTATCTTTTATTTTTTTTCTCTCACTGATAAGGTAGGTTTTTTACATTTATACTCTCCCTTGACACAGTTAGTTCTATATTGTGTTCCTAGCATTGTTGTTCTGTAGTATTGATTGTAATGTGAAGCTACCACTGTCTGGCTTTTAAAAGAGTCTGCCAAGTGCTGTAAAAGTAATGTAAATGTTCTCTCTGGTGATTAATCAAGAGCAGTTTCRCGCTGCTGTAAGGGGTGAATTGTGGGCAGGGCTTGAAAGTATGTCCTTTTATATATTTTGCTAAAAGCATATCCTGCAACAGCCACAAATCCAGATAGGAAGCGCATATCAGATCTAGCACATGTTCTCATTTAGCAAGGATTTACCTGTTTTCTTAGTACTGACACTGAACTCATTCCTGATTAAGATGTAGACATGTTCCTTCTGCTCTATCAATCAACCTACTGCTCTTATAAATTCTCCTAGAACAAGATGCTTTCTTTCACAAAGTAGAGGCAAGTCTCTTCACTGTCTATCTACCCTCCACTGTTGCCTTACTCTCAAACTCTGGTGGCAGCTGGGCTCTGGCACTGCCAATCTGCTCTAAAGAAAGAGGAGTTTAGGGAATTTGCACATCAACTTCTGCTTCAAACTCACAAAAAGCCATTCGTCAACTACCAGAGGACACAGGGATCAACTCTGAATTACTTTTTAATTCTTGTGTTTGACAGCTTAGCAGGTTACACAACAATTGTTCAAAGTTCACTCAACTAGAGTGCTCAATAACCTCATGAAAAACCACAAAGAAAGAGGTACATCACTTCTTCTTCTGATAAAATAATAGTTAAATAATATGTGAACAAATACAACAACAAAAKAATTTAAATAAGCTTAACACGTACTGTTTCATGAACTGTTTAAACAATGTAATACACATCATGTTACATTTTTTTCTGAATGCAAGGAAACTATACTTGAACAACAATCATAGCATAAAATAACTTACTGTTTCTGTCTGTATTGAGTTATATAGTAATTAAATCAAACATCAAATAACTCAGATCCGAGTGATAATCAGTTCTTCGTATAAGTAAAGACTTGTAAGCTTGACGTCCAAGCAGTATTCTCATACCGTCAGTGTCCCTGAGATGGCCAGCAGCCGATGTGCATTCCCATCTGACATGATACTGACTGCAGTCTCTTCACTTACAGGCAGTGTTTTATACACCTAACTTATACTTTCACCTCATCGTTACGTAGGGCTAGAGACTGCGACGTGGCGATTCTCTGTCACAGCTTGTACATTGAGTCTAGACTTTTGTATGAATTTCCTCTAAATGTCCATACAGCTGAGTCACTGCTACTACTTAAACATCAACGTACTTAAGTAAGTCGCACTGGATAAGAGCATCTGTCAAATGCCTAATTATCTAAAGGTGCCTATAACCACCTTCTGACTTCAACGTCAACATTCTGACATCAACTGTAGTGTATGGCAAGTGTGGTAGGAAGACCACAAATTATTTCAAAAATGCCTCTGTACATATACATACTGTGTTAAGTGGGTGTTTTATGGATTTCCTGGGTGGCCAATTAAGATTATTAATATTATCTGTCTGGTATTGATACTTTRGTGGTTATTAGGTGTTCCTTATGTTTCTAAGCTTTTAAATYGGAAAGCTATTTCACTTCCCCGAAACTTATACAAACCTTGTATAATACAGTAAATTTTTTTATTTGTGATTTCAAAACCTTGACAGGAGCAACTAAAATATGATTCAGAGGCAAGAACAAGCAAATGTGCATGGGAGAAAAAACTGGCCAGTGCTCAAAAGATGTAAGTTAAATTCTTCAATTTTAGCCATCATCAGTTTTCCCCTTCTTTGCATTTGTTTCACTACTTATGTTAACTCAATATTTCCTTTGCAGTCTAATGCTGAGAATGGATGGTAAGTCAAAGGACATCTCCAAAATTGCAGCCGACATCACTCAAAACATGTCTCTTAGACAGGGAATAGAAAGAAAGAAGGTCATTCAGCACATCCGAAGCCTTTATAAGACTGACCTGAGTGCCAGCCGTTATTGGAGAGAGCTGGTGCAGCAACTCTCACATGACCGGTCAGTACCTACTTTTTTTCTCCTGTTTTTCCTTTGATTATAAGTTTAGTTTATCCATGTTGCTTCAGTTCACCTTGTCTTGTTCGCTATTAGTTGATAGTTGTATGTGTCCCTAACATGTTATACATATTCAATAGCGCTAGATATTAGTGCTCAATAGAACACTAGTGCTGCTTTAAAACTGTGCGTGTGCATGTGTGCCCGCGTGTGTGTTCGTATCTGTCTGTTAGGGCGGTGTGGTATGACCAGTCGTCATACCCAACATCGTGGCAGCTGGATCCCACTGAGGGGCCTAACAGGGAACGCAGACGTCTGCAGCGATGCTACCTTACAATTCCTAATAAATATCTTCTTAAGGATCGCTGCAAACCAGAGGGTACACAGCATTATTATAACATTTTTGACATAATTGTAGAGATGCTGTGCTAGTCTTGTGTTCATCATATATTGGAAGGTGCACAATTAACCTCAGTGCCCATAGAGAGAGAGAGAGAGAGAGAGAGATGATACCGTGATAACAGCAGGAATGATTCAAAATATTACTTAATACTTTAATCAAAATATTTACTGCATTCAAAATGTAACAAATTTTACTTTACTCTTTACAGGTGTACACATTAACTGCATATTGACTTGGCCTTTTGGCAAACAAAGCAGTAGTAAATATGATAAATGTAAGTTTAGACAGTAAGATAAAACCTGCTAGTCATGGAAGGAGCCAGTGTTGAGAATATCTTGGTTARCATAGTTAACTTTTCATTTCTAACTTAATAGTTGGTTAGCTTTTCATTTCTAACTTAATAGCTTTGTTTCAAGTATTTGTCCTGGGAAGTTCCATCTATCCAATGTAGCAGTACCATTGACTTGTCTGGTTTAACACAATGAGGCATTTGCTGGTAAATTAATAGTATAGCCACATATCAGTTGACAAGGCAGCACTGYACACACTCGTTTTTAGGTGAAGATAATACTTCCAGGAATACCTTATATGTTAGCTGGCATAATGGCTTACAAAAATATTACCTCTTGTTCCCTAAATAGACCCAATCAAGGCCCCACTTGCCTTCCTCTTTGAAGAGAAGACTCACTCATCTTATTCTTCCACTGTGAAGGATAAAGCCACCAGTGAGGCTATCAGGTGCTGCTACCTTAACACTCATTTTAAATGTCCCTTTAAAATAATGTATTTGTCATCTGTGTTAMTAAAAGTAATGCATTTTGCCTTCATGGCACAGGAAGTAAAGTATTAAAATGTTGTTTTGTCCATACTTTTAGGTTTACAAGGAAGTGTATGAATGTAGCACCCTCAAGAGAAACTGCAGGAGAATTGTTGCTTGGTAAGCTGGAGTGCTTAACCAACTATAGATTTGCCAAGTCATTTAGGACATATATTTCATGCATGACACAAGTCATTTTTTCAACAATTGTTTACAGATGGATTATTTCATTTATAATTCACTGTCACGGTTCCACAGGGTCAAACATTTACCTACACTCACTTGACTGTGCCTTTAAACAGTTTGGAAAATTCCAGAAAAATATGGTTTTAGAAGCTTCTGATATAATTTGGGTCAACTGAAGGTATACCTCTGGATGTATTTTAAGCCCCATCTTCAAACTCAGTGCATCTTCATTCAACTCCATGGAAAAATTGTTGACCTCACAGTCTGGTGCATCTTTCAAAATGAAGAAATTAAACATTGTGCTTTGAAATAATCGACCCTAAGGCAGCATGTACATAGAAAATAGAACAGGGCCCAAAATAGAACCCTGTGGAACACCAGAGGTCAAAGGGGCTGGCGAGGAGGATTGATTACCAACCATAGAGAGAAAGCTTTTTTGACCTAAACGATTACAGTGCTGGACCTTGGAGGCCAACGTGTTGTGCCAGACTTGTCAGGAGAATAGAGTGGCCAACAGTATCCAATGCTGCAGTGAGGTCCAACACCATAAGCAGTATAGGATTTTTAGAACCAAGGCACAAGAGTAGTCATTTTGTATCTTTAGGAGAGCGGATTCGGTGCTGTGATGTGTTCTAAAGCCAGATTGGAATTTCTCCAGGATATGATTTCTTTTCAAGAACCTTAGATAAAAAATATATCAATGAGACACTGGTCTAAAGTTAGACAGTACTGTAGGATCGAAATTCGTTTTCTTGAGATGAGGCCTGATTACGGTATGCTTAAAAACATCTGAGACAGACCCTGAACTGAGGTAGCTGTTAATAAACAGGAGGAGACATGGGCCCACTGTGTTAAAAACCTGTTTTAGCACCTTATATGAGATAATGATCAGAGAACAGTTAGTTGGGGATAAGCGCTGGAACATCTCACAGAGGAGAGGGGGGGCACTGGCTTAAACATTTTAAACACAGATGAGGGCATAGAAGAAAACCATATGTCAGGACCATTAGAAGTAATGTTAATGTTCTGCCTAACAGAAGCCACTGGTTTGAGAAATACTTCACATGTTGACCTTGATACATGTTGATACATCAAAGGATGATCTTCTAACAGATTGAATTTTATTAAATAACACCCCATGACGATTACAGTTGATGGAAATTAGACATTTGATAAGTACATATATTTAACTTCTTTAATCACATTATTTTGTTCAGAAAGAATATCCCAAAGTATACCCAGTCATTCCACCTGCGCTTGGCTTGTCTGCAGCGCTGTTTGAACGGATGTATAATATTATTAAGGCACGGGTCACGAGTCCAAAATCTCTGTGCAGGTGGAGTAGAGGGCGGAGATAAAATCCTTTGGACACAGAGGAGAATCTAGCTYGTTCAGGATGTAAAAACTAGTGTTCATGAATGCAGCGGCAAACTGTCCAGCTGTGGTGAAAGTGATGGTACGGCAGTGGCAGGCTGGAGTAAGAGAAGAGATTTAATAGCAGAAAGGGGAGCAGTAAATACAGAAATGACCAGGAAGTGGTCCGAAGTGCAAATGTCAGTTATATCTGAGATGGATACTGGAAGTCCATGTGAGATTATAAGGTCCAGTTTGTGGCCATGCTGATGTGTGGGTCATTTACTGATTGTGTCAGGTCAAATGAGTTTAAAAACTTTGAAACTCATTTACCAGTTGGACGGACATCAGACATGAATATTAAAATCTCCACAAATGAGCAAACAGTCATATTCTGACATTAATTCAGAAAGCAACTCTGAGAAAGTCCTTATTGTATTTAGGTGCATGATAGATAGACACAATACAGAACGTGCACATTGAATCAAAACCAGTTCTAGCTTAAATCTACAGTAGCTTTTACACAGGAGTTAACGGCAGCTGAAATTTAGTTTAAATACCACAGTCAGTCCTCCACTGCGACAGGACACATTGCGGCATACTCAAGAATGAATAGCCGGGAGGAAGGAGAAGGCACTGTTATCACCTGGATTTAACCAGTTCTCTGTGTGCAAAAAAAATCCAAATCGCGGGTGGAAATTTGATTTGTTCAAAATGAAAGTATTTGTGAGGTGTTCATAGAATCCTGTATATTTAACAGTGTCAGGTGATCGTACACCAGCAGTGATGACATATCATAAAAAACAAACAGCATAAACACAGCAATTAATAATAAACACGACAGAGTATGACAGCAGACCAAACACAGCTGCTATATCTACCCAGCAAAAAGCCGAAATAAAATAAAAATAAATAAATAATAAAGCTGAAATAAATATTTCTTTCTTCAATTATTCTGACATTTCACATTCTTAAAATAAAATAGTGACCCTAACTGACTTAACACAGAATGTTTATAGTACTAGAATTAAAAGTCAAGAATTGTGAAAAACTTAATTTTAAGTGAATTTAAATGTTTTTGGAGAAGGTGTATGTCAACTTCTGTCTTTGACTGTGTATTTGTGTGCATGTGTATATGAATGTATGTATGAAAATGTGTGTGTATGTGTGGGCAGGGGGTTTTAAAAAAATGTTACTATGATTCATTGCAATATTTTACTTTTCTGTAGGGAAATCTGGAATGTACTTTGTGGAGGACAATGCATCTGAATCCAGTAATAGCCAGGTTAGCTCAGCAGATTTTTGTGAAATTTTCTGTGCCTTTACATGAGTGGCTCAAGATGAAAAAGTTTTTTTTTTAATCAGCAGATTTCTCTGGGAGAGATGGAGACTGCATCATTCTGCTGGACTTATGAGGAGATTAAGGAGGTGCACAAACGCTGGTGGCAGCTCAGAGACAATGCTGTGGAGATATTCCTCACTAATGGCCGAACTCTGCTTCTGGCATTTGATAACACAAAGGTAAAGGAATAGTGTGTGCATTATGAAGGCACTATGATTTCTTTTTTATATATATATATATATATAAAGAGGTTTCAATTAATTAAAATTTTATTTCCATTACTCTATCCATGAGTGTATGTGTGTGTGCATATCTTTTTTAAAATCTTTTTAAAAGAAAGAGAAAATGCAATGAGTGTGTCAAGCTGTCATCAAAACTAAATCTAGCTACTTTGGAGAATCTTTACTTTTTTTCTTCACTTTTYCCTACTTTATTTTCATGTACCTATGAAATAAAAATAAAAAATGTGGAATAATAATAATTAAAGCTGCAAACTGTGATGATCGGGCCCTCGCACCCGGTGCAGTCCATGCGGGCCTCTACACTGTTCTCCTGCATGTTGTCCTTTCATTTGAGCAGGACTACAGCTGAAAAGAGATTTAAACCAATCATTTCCTGGTAGCAGTTGGTGGCTCTATGATTGTATTATCATATTGGCATGTCAATCTGTTCAAACTCGAAATGTCATTGATTCTGTAAAGTTTTGTCCAGATTGAATGAAGTGTTTGGGAGAAACAGGCAAAAAGACATCAATTTACTGTGCGTCGGGGTCGAGTCAAATTTGTCACCGTGCCACAGCCAGACCATGTGACCCAAACGAAAGCTTTTGATAACTTTTTATCCTTGATCCCTTAAGAGCGACCTGAGAAATTTTGAACTTGATCAGGTAATCTCCCTAGGAGGAGTTCTTTAAAATACCTGTGCGAAACGCATCATCTTCCGGTTTGTGGTAGAGAGTACCTCCAAGAGACGTTTTTTTCCTGTGGTGAGGAGATACATCATTCTACCGAATTTCATCGCTGTAGGTCTTACAGGGACCCACATCTCAATCTAGGGGGCGCTGCTAAAACATTTGGCACTTTAGAGGATACCTCTAGTACACTTTTTTTCTCGTGCCGAGAAGATACACCAGTCTACCAAATTTTATGTCATTACCCATGAAATACCCAGATCACATTCCAGGGGGCGCCGCAAGGTTATTTGGCCACACCTACTCATGCAGGCAATTTTCGGGGAAGAATTTTCCGGAAAGTTTGGTGAGTTTTCGACCAGGTTCAGGGACCCAAATTAACAGTTCTTTAGGCATGGCAAAGAATACAGAATAATAATAATAATAATAATAATAATAATAATTTAATAATAATCATAACATTCGCACTTGTCAGTGCTCGGGCCATAATAATAATAATTCCTTCAGATACAATAGGGCTTTGCACCGGTCGGTKYYTGGGCCCTAATAATTATGGTTAGCACTGTCGCCTTGCACCTCCAGGGTCCAGGTTCGATTCCGGCCTGCATTGATTGCCATCTCTGTGTGCATGGAGTTAGCTTGTTCTCCTTGTGTGTGGTGGTTTTCCTCTTGTGTACCCCGGTTTCCTCACACAGTCCAGATTGTGCAGATTAGGCTTATTGGGGTTCCTAAATTGCCCGTAGTGTGTGAGTGTGTATGTGTGTATGCCCTGCGATGGATTGGCACCCTGTCCAGGGTGTACCTTGCCCCATAGCCCAAGTCTTCTGGAATAGGCTCCAGGCCCCCCGCAATCCTGAATACAGGATAAAGCGGTATAGACAATGAGTGAGTGATCACTCAAATACTTAATCAAATATTTTTTCCCTTGTCTCAGGTTCGCGATGATGTCTACCACAACATCCTTACTTCTGAGCTGCCAAACCTGCTAGAATATGATAATATAAATGCCCTCACACACCTGTGGAGCTGCAGCCAGATCACCAATTTTGAGTATCTCACCCATCTCAATAAGCATGCAGGGCGCTCTTTTAACGACTTAATGCAGTATCCTGTCTTCCCCTTCATCCTGAGTGACTATACCAGTGAGATGCTAGACCTGCAGGAACCATCAATTTACAGGTAAACCATTACAAGGATTTAATCCTGGAAGAAGTTTTTGTAAGTTTTAAAGGAATAACAATGGCAAATATGGTTTTGTAGCCCAACCAATTTTCTCTATTTTTCTGTCATTATGAGACTAATATGAAAGTGACAAAAAGCATTTGTTTGAAATTTGTAAACCTCATGGTTAATTACAGTACAGCCAGCTACAGGGAGATTTCTTTTCATTATTTTGTTTAAACTTAAAATAAAATAAAAAAAATTACTTACCATGCTTGTTTATATCCAAGTTGATAATTACTTAAAGTTTTTTGATGTCAGATGGCAATTCTCCTAGTTAAGTTGAAAAATACAGTATTCAATTCAATTCAATTTTATTTCTATAGCGCTTTTAACAATGGTCATTGTCTCAAAGCAGCTTCACAGAAATGAAAAGAAAATGGAAAGAAGACTTATGGAAGTGTATATATGTGTTTAAGAAAAATCTGACTAGATAATGAGATTGTCCCTGATGAGCAAGCTAAGGGTGACGGTGACAGTGGCAAGGAAAAACTCCCTGAGATGGCAATAGGAAGAAACCTTGAGAGGAACCAGACTCAACAGGGAACCCATCCTCATCTGGGTGATAACAGATAACAGAAATTGTATAACATCATGTGTGTTATGCAGATGAAAGGTCGATATAACAGTCAAGTTATTTAAAGTTATTATTTTAAGTACTGCCACATATATCAATCAGATCATTTTTAGTCTATCTATGTGATATTTAGTACCAAAAATCTTACTTACCACAAAAAATTTCTTACTGTTCAGCATTGCACTTAATATTAAGGGAACACTTTTTACCATTAGTGGTTGAGAAATTAATTGGCTTTTGGTTTTTATAAATAAAGCAAAAAGTAAATGCAAAACACTTTTAGTTTTTAATCAAGAACAACTCTTAAACCAGCCAGAATGTACCACAAAGCTCACATTCTATTTCCTATTTCTGAATGAACCTGTCTTTATTTACTTCCTACAATGAAATATTGATTATTTACCTCAGTCATTCTTGAGAACTGGGACAAAACATGTCCAGYAAATATTGTGTTTGTTTGTAAAATTCAGAAGGAATTCAGTTTTCAGAAGCTGGATCAACTCAACTTCAAATAAAACTATTTTTTTCAATACTCCTTTAAATGATTTTAATTTTATTTGATAAAATAATAAGTATCCACAGTAAACCTGAAAAATCCTTGTCCAGTTTTGTTCAGGGTTCACAGTTTTAGATAGCTAAAAAGCTGATCAGAATATATGAAAAAATTGCTTATTGCATGCGACAGTAAGTAAAATAAGTACATAATAATTAATAAATGGCTGTTACAACAATTCATTACAATTTATTAACTCTAATGTTTAATTTGCTGAATTTTTGCCCTGGGTTTCTGTCAAAACCGTCTGACATTTCTAAAAAAAAAATAAAGAGGCAATATATATGCAAATAGAAAAGCAATCTTGTGTCAAGCGAGCAAAAAGCTTGATAGTCGTCTGTGACATGCCCACAGCATGACATAAATGCTGATAATTGCATGTGAATACATGTGCACACTGCCACCCAAACAAACAGAATTTCTGTTTTATATATMGATGTCAACACAGTCAGATACGYGTCAATAYCATTAGGTAGGAATTATTTGTATTGATTTTTTAGTAAATTGTTCCCACAATAGTATATTTCTAATGATATATTACATTGCTTAACATTAATCAAGATTTTATCAGTACTTTACTCTTTTAAGGGGGGAAAAAACTGGTGGAGTTTTTCGTTATAACTTCTACTAATTAAACGCTATTAAAAGGTGCTGCATTGAATTTTTAAATAATTATGACAGTTACCAAAAACACTTGAATATTAGACAAAACCTAGGTTTTCAAAAAATAAATATAATTTAAATACATCTATTAATGTCTGAGAATGTTGCCAAAAATCCTGTAATGCACTGAAAAGGTTGTCATTTGTAGAAATGAGATAGGTTGTAGGCAGGTTGTTCCAAAAAAGGGTTTGATAACCCACAACTCACTGTTCAACAATATATTAAAAGTTTTAAGAAGATTTTTTAAATATTATTAATAATATAATATAATATAATATATGTGGCAGTTCTCAAGAATGACTGACGTTACTTATGGATATGCCTTTCAAGTCCCTGGGGCAACATCTCCCTACTCACATGACACTTATGCCACAAACTTTCAGACTTWTAAAGAGTGGTCCATTGATGATTATCTCCTGCCAGCCATGCAAGATTTAGCGACCCCACGCCTTCACACACCTGCTGAAGGGAAGGCTGCATCCCAAGTGAGCCCTTTGAAATGAGCCAGGATCCAAAAACATTTAGGTGCATACCCGTCACTGGTGCATCCGTGGAGCGCTCATTCATACAGGGACTGACATGGTCAATGACAATTTAATTTAATTTTATAATTATTAAAATAAGTAACACTAATGATGGACTTAAAAGSTTTGCCTAAATTTGCTAAATAAATATTTTTTTAATAAATGAAGAGAGGCTTTTGAAAGACATTTTGCATTTGTTTGGTGCTGGCCATCCAGTGACCCCTAGGCAGGAACAATTTCAAATTATAAAATGTATTTCTAAGTCAAATTGAATTTAAACATCAATATAACTGTAAGGTTTCTGTTATCTACAAAGTCAGCACAGGGTCAGCCATCATGCAACACCCCTGAAGCAGACGGGGTTAAGGGCCTTACTCAATGGCTGACAGTGTCAACTTGGTGAAGTTGGTGCTTGAGCTGCCAATCCTTTTATCAGCATATAGCCTTAGCCCTCTGAACTACCACTACCTTTACTGATAATATTATTAATATTAATAATAACAACAACTAGAGACAACTTCTGGAAAAACTATGAMGTAGAAGTGCAAGGATGCATCATTTCCTGGACAAAATTTCTAGGCGTGTGGTTTAGCTCAGTTTTCCTAGCAACAGCTGTGTCTGCATGATTCAAATACTGATATAACCTGATATCTTTTATATACTCTAATAGAATAGTGGCTGCTATTTCTCCGACAGATATCTTGTGAAGTTTTAGTGGTATAACACTATTTTTCTGAGCAATCAGGAGACCTGGCTGAAGGTTTTCATAGACGTTTTGTGGGGAAGTAGGCAAAGTTGTTGTATACAAAGGAGTTAATTATTTTTGATTTACATGATTTTTTCCCCGTGAGGGCATTAGATATTAGCGGGTGATAGATGTGATATGTCTTGTTTTCCGATTTGACCAAAAACATGAGTTAGGAGTCACAGGAGCAAAATAGATTGGTGTGGGTCCCAAACAAATCCTGACTCATTCCATTATGCTCAGTAGACCTGGCTAGACATTTTCATACAGGTTTTGTGGAGGTGCATGCAAAATTGAGGGAGATGAAGCAACCTAGCTCTAAATCTGAAAACCATCATTTTGGGAAAACGATCAGCCAGGCTCCTTAGGAAAGTAAGAGCACACTGTTCCCACTATACAGGTAAATGTCAAAACRTTTGCTAAAAGTATGMTGATAATACTCGGGTACCGCTACTACTGCTACTAATAATGCTTTTGTTGGTCTTTCGGCTGCTCCTGGCAAGGGGTCGCCACAGCGGATCATCTAGTACATACAGGTGCATAAATTTGAATGTCATCAATATAAAGTTGATTTATTTCCATAATTCAATTAAAAAAATGAAACGTGTATATTATACAGATTCCTTACACACAGACTAATATATTTCAAGTGTTTATTACCTTTCATTAAGGCTTACAGCTACCAAAAACCTCAGAAAATGTAAATATTACTTAAGACGAATTAAAAAAAAAATTTAACTACTGAAAGGTATGAAGATGTACAGCTCTCAATACTTGGTCGAGGGTCACTTTGCATGAATTACTGAAGCAGTGCGGCATGGCATGGAGGCGATCAGTCTCTGGCACTGCTGAGGTGTTATGGAAGCCCAGGTGAGTTTGCTGGCCCATCAAGCACAGGAACATGGTAACATGGTACTTAAACCAAGTATTAGCATTTTTGGCAGTGTGGGCAGATGGCAAGTCCTGCTGTTAAATGAAATCAACATCTCCATAAAGCTGGTCAGCAGAAGGAAGCATGACGTGCTCTAAAACTTCCTGGTAGACGGCTGCGCTGACCTTGGACCTGATAAAACGCAGTGAACCAGCACAGGTTTTACTAGAGGCTTTTATTCGGCTTGGGACCGGCACTTTATCCAGTGGCTGGAGTTTGGGCACTGGCTGGGTATCGAACCCATTGAGCCACCAGTGCTCTACTACTACTAGTAGTAATAATAATATTTATTATAATCAAACCAATATTAGCCCAAAAATATTTCAGTCACATTTATTTCTGGGTTCAAGCAGTCTTCGCAAACATTGCCCTCAGTGACCAGTCTTTGCCAATGTACATCCAACAGTAAAGTGTTCTACATGAACATACATACTGCTTTGTGACAATGGTCTGGGGATGCTTGGCTGGTCAGGTCTAGGTTCAACAACGTTATAACCCTCAAAAATTAGCTCAGGTGAGTACATGAATATACTAAATGACGAGATTTTTCTATCAATGCACTTTTTTCTTCCCCGATGGCATGGATATATTTCAAGATAACAGTGCCGGATTCTTTGGGCTCATAATGTGAAAGAGGGGTCCTGGAAGCATGAGACATCATTTTCCAAACCTCAACCCCATTGAGAATTTTTGGGATGTGCTGGAGAAGGCTTTACGCAGCAGTCTGATTCTCTCTTCATCAATACAAAAATCAATACATCTTAAAAAGAAATAAATGCAACTCTGCATGAAAATAAATCCTGTGGCATTGCATATGCTTATCAAAATAATGCTATGGTCGTAATTAAAGCTAAAGGTGGTCTATTGAAGTAGCATGTTTTTGTGTTTTGTGGGGGGTATTTGGTTGGGCAGTGTAKATTGAGTGTTGTAAATTGAAGTATGTGGTTGCTAAGTTAAAGTAATATGTTTTCATATTAAACATATAATAAATACTTAATGCTCTATATTGTATTTTTCGCAGAAACCTGAGCAAACCTATTGCAGTGCAGTCAAAAGAAAAAGAGGACCGATATGTAGATAATTACAAGGTATTGATTTAGCCCTTTCTGCATTTCAAATATCATTAATTAATTACAAGCTGCAGTAATATTTGTGTTTACCTTAACTTAATAGTTATATGACCTTCTTTTGTAGTATTTGGAGGAGGAATATAGGAAGGGTACACGTGAGGATGATCCCATGCCCCCTGTACAACCATACCACTATGGTTCTCACTACTCCAACAGTGGTACCGTTCTGCACTTCCTAGTCCGGATGCCTCCTTTCACCAAAATGTTTCTGTCCTATCAAGGTAATCTCTCTTTCTAATAAACATTTACATAGCCTGAATGTGCTGTGTATGGGCAGCATATTCCCTAACATTAATTAATCGCAACYAGGATTCTGAATTACATTCAGAAGTTCTGAATATTGAGAGTCCAGAAAACTCKATTTCCTGAGCTACCCATTGGTTCAGTGAGGCTAATACTGTATTTAAATGGTACTTTGAACTAAACAAGACTGTCTAAAAGCCTTAAGCCTTTAGTCTTTAAAAGCTGCTTCAACCATGTTTTCATTTCTTCCTTTGTTTCTCTCTATGGATTAGGTATTGTAATTTATACAAATTATTCTTTTTTTCTTATGCTCATAGACCAGAGCTTTGATATTCCTGACCGGACCTTTCACTCCATGGAGACCACATGGAGACTGTCCTCTTATGAGTCCATGACTGATGTTAAGGAGCTGATCCCAGAGTTTTTTTATCTGCCAGAATTTTTGGTTAACAGAGAAGGTATCCCTTTCAGTTCCCATATTTTCCACAWTTTTCCTTTCTTCTGTGTCTCTTGGTATATTGCTGCATTTTCATCTGTATCATCTTTTTACCTGGGTAAACATTGAATACCAAAAAAAACCTGCACAGTCAGGAGAAAATGTATTTTATTTTTTTTTTGAAAATTCTGCAAATTCTTAAAAATCATGTAAATATATTATCATTTTACCATGTTAAGCACATGTTTTTTTCTAATGGCAGGTTTTGACTTTGGTGTTCGGCAGAATAGTGAAAGAGTGAACCATGTAAATCTGCCTCCATGGGCCAGGAACGATCCAAGGCTCTTTGTGCTGATCCACAGACAGGCTCTTGAGTCCGAGCAAGTGTCTCAGATGCTTTGCCACTGGATAGACTTGGTATTCGGACTGAAACAGAAGGGGAAGGCTGCTATCAATGCCATCAATGTGTTTCACCCTGCGGTTAGTTTTTATTTGATTGAGAGGTCTTGCAGATGCTGTGTGTGCGGGTGTGCGTGTGTGTGTGTTTGCTCGCACACGTGCTGTGCATGTGCGTGTGTGTGTTTGCTCGCACACATGCTGTGCATGTGCGTGTGTGTGTTTGTTCGCTCATGTGCTGTGTATGTGTGTGAAGCTAAGATGAGAGGAAGAATGGCACTCTTCCCCCTCTTGTCTTACAGAGTAGCCCTACTGTGCAGGATGACTTTGACATACACACACACATACTAACGGAAACACTGTTTTATTGGGAAGATAAACAAGAAACCTCTGACACTTGAGCGGGCGCACACACTGACGGAATCACTGCTGTAAAGTAAAAATAAAACAAATTAACCTGCACATTACCTTTGAAAAGAATCATGACACAGCAGTGTTTCCATTAGAGTGCGCGTGTGTGTGTGAAGGCGAGAGGAGGAGGGGCACGCTGTCCAATGGCGCACACACACACACTATCAGTTACATATAGAAGTGCAGACTGATAGAGAGAGAGAAAATGGATCTTTAACCTCTCTAATGAGACTTGCTTTTGCTATATGTGCATGCACACGTGTGTTATAATAAATGTGCGTGTGAGTGGACGACACACACACATATACAAACACAAAATAAGGGATGCTTTATGTGCACTCGTGGTCACAGTGTTATAGTAAACAGTACATGCGTGCACGGATGTTATTTATACAAGTAAGAGACAAGCACCAAGGCAGAGTAGGGGAGACGATTACCTACAATTCTGCAGCGCGAGAKAGAGGCTAGTTGTGATCTTGTGACGCTTGCCGTCAAAACAAGAAGCCCATGGGTGCTACGATACTTGTTATTCGTAAACCAAGCCTTGCTCATTTTTCAAATCAGAATTTATTTACAATTTTTGCTCATCTTGCGGAACACTCGTAAACCAGGTCACTCGCAATCCAAGGTTCCATTGTATATGTTGAATGATGGGGGGATAGTCAAATACTGTACACATAACAATATGTGTATAATTAATACTCCATATTAAGGAGTATGGTTTATAAACCATTTTTTTCATACTACACCTATAATATCATGATTTATCAGATTCTTACCAGGTATGTTAAAAGCAGAGGACATGGTTATGTACATATTAGATTAGCAATTAATTTTTGTAATGCATCCACATGGTGATAGGAGGAGGTAAATCTCACTTTAATAAAAAGTAAAGATATCAATAAGGCTATATACTACCAGAGTATGTAAAAGGCTGTTTCTGGAATTCTAATGATGGAGTACACCCAAGTATTGTTTTATATTTAAAGTGTTTGATGTTTTCAACGGTTTTACTTTGTTCTTCTCAGGAGTAACTAAATGTTTGGTGTGATGTATGTATCTACTCAATCTGGTTTTCATACAGATAAGTTAATGACTATAAAACGGAAATTGTTATAATATCCCTTAACTTACAATGTACTGAAGTGTTGAACACTTCTGGGTTTTTCTCGAACCTTTGCTAGCTGGTCACTTGTATGGCCATGTGTGCTGAGGTAGAGCAGCAGCAGCACGTTGTTGCAGGGCAAAATCAAGGCAAAAGTGGGAGAAAAAGATAGATACGGTTATGAACACTTAGCTCCCTAACTCCTGTACAGTGCATCAACATGAAGCTTAAAATTAGCTAGGCTCAGTAATATCAGGGTGCCCAGTATAACAAAAAGCGGAAACACACTGGCCACACTCACCTATGTAACGTTAACTGTCTAAAATACCTGTATGCTAACTGAAACATATTTTTTATATGCTTTATGATAGGATTTTATAAAATAATGTGATTGCATCTTAAGTAAAGTAAATTTCTGGCTCCATTTGATTATTTTAGTCTAGTGTCATAAGTCTGTGTCTTCAAAGTTTTCAAGAATATAATGTTACCCATTTTCTCAACAAATGCCACTGTAAGTAGTTGGGCCAACAATACAACATTAATCTATTCAACATTTATCTAGTAGGAGTTTTTGCAGTGTGCAGTGCCTTGCAAAAGTATTTWWAAAAAATTTCACTCTCTRGATATGCAAAGCTGGCAGATACATATATCAAAAGACTTGCAGCTGTAATTGCAGCGAAAGGTGGTTCTACAAACTATTGACTTAAAGGGGCTGAATACAAATGCAAGTCACAGTTTTCAGATTAATACTTTGTATTTTATTTATTTTTTTAATTTTAATATCATATATGATTTTTCTTCCACTTCACAATAATTTGCCACTTTGTGTTTATCTATAGCATAAAATCAGAATAAAATACATTTACTTTTGTGGTTGTGATGTGACAAAATGTGGAAATGTTCTAGGTGTATGAATACTTCTGCAAGGCACTGGATACCATCAAATGCCAAAAATATCAATGCATTTTGGAGCAAAATGTGCTGCCCAGTGTCAGAAAGCTCGATCTCAGTCAGGGGTCATGGGTTCTCCAACAGCATGATGACTCAGACCACAGAAGTAAACACACTCGATGGATAAGAACAAAATATTGGACTATTCTGAAGTGGCCTTTTATGAGACCTGATTGACCTTGTGTGGAAAGAGCTGAAACATGCAGCCTGAAGAAGACACCCGTCAAACCTGAGACACCTTTTTGAGTTATGGTCTGGACAGCGTACTGGTGTCTTTGTAGCATAGAATTTTATATTTTTGGTCGACATCCCATGAGCTGTAAGATCTCACTCATTCAGTTGGCCTGGAGCCTAACCTAAGGGACTCTAGTCTTTTTGACTRTATTTCTAATTCCAAGTAATTTTCTCATTTGTCATCTCCAAGGTTAACTTGGAAGTATTCGATCCAGTGAAAAGTCCATTTTTAACCAAACCATGTGGAAAAATCTGCCAGTATGTTTATGTTAAATGCCAATGCTGCTAGAGAGAAGAAAACAGCATGACTRTCCTAATGGTGATGATATTGTGCTGCATAGCATGCCATCTTATGCTTTAGGTCATACTTAAATAATTATTCATATATACAGTGCTATCTATACATACTTTACCAGAAACAGGTGTTTTCTCTGCTGTGAATTCCTCCAACTGGTACACTTTGCTTCTTTTTCCTTTCATACTTTTCTCCGTAGCTTACACCTTTCCTTGTAATATAAGCTTGCTTTTTTTCTGCTTTCCTAGTAAGGTTGGATAGTACCAACAGTTCTTCATCCCAGTATTGATTGTCTTTCATTATAAATGACTGATAATCAAATACATGTCTATTTGCACAGTAGTGGTTACGTAATGTATATTAGACATATTCTGTGTGATGTCAGGTAAAYGAACATGTAGTGATTGCTCTGTTTTTGTTTGTGATTTAAGGAATAAAGAGTTTTTTTTTTCTTCCTCATTTTTCCATGGATGTCCTGTTCATTAAATTTCTCATGATGGTCCCAAACTGATAGTTTATGAAATGTTTTTCAGTTAAGGATGCCTTTTTCAAAATAATGAATTAAAAATCCTTAAGGTTAATGGGAAGTTTATAATTTTTACATTTAATTCAAAATTCTCCAATAGATAACTTAAACTTTCAATTTAATAATATGAATAATTGGAATGGTACAGTATGGTGGACACAATCATAGATAAATATATATATATTTTTGTCAACGGTGGCAGTCAAACCAATCACAGGTAATAAAAAAAAAAAAAAAAACATGTAGTCAGAAAAATCGTAGCATACGGTCATACTTGAAAGTCACAAGATACAAACAGCTCAGTAACATAAAAAAGATTATACTTCACAATGCTCACACAAGTTCTTTTATAGCCGATGTTAACGATGRACAGGTGTGTCTGATTAGAACAGGTAAGCTGCATGCATSCTGAAAGTTGCAGCCCATTTCTGCTACAGTATACTAGTATGTGGTTTGCTCTTGGTTGTTGTTGCATTCTAATGAATAATGAACCATAATGGCTAAATAAACAAAGCATTTTTTTTTCTCCATTTTGTCCTGCAGACTTATTTTGGCATGGATGTGTCAGCGGTGGAGGATCCTGTACAGCGACGGGCCCTTGAGACCATGGTCAAAACCTATGGCCAGACTCCCAGACAGCTGTTTCACACATCACACATCAGCCGTGCTGGCCCCAAACTTATAATTGAGGGAGAGTTGCCTGCTGCCATGGGCCTGCTGGTACAGCTGGCGTTCAGGGAAAGCCGTGATCACAGCAAAGATATTGTCCATCCGGTGAGACCAAATCCCCATTTACACTTTTCACGTTAATACGGTGTTTAAAAGTTGGTATCCCTTGTTTTAATTCTGTGTGTGAAACCTAATAAAAATAACCTGAACATAGTGGGTCTTAGTGTTAGGCAAATACAACCATATAATTTTGTTCACCATGCCATTATTTATTTAACAAAAAAGAAGCAGAAAAGAATAAATAAAAAATATAGTTGCAAGCAACGATGACGGGCCCAAGCACCCTGTGCCATCGACATCACGGTGCCCACCGCACAACCTGCACAAATCACACACGATACAAGGCTAATGTGTGTGTGTGTGTGTGTGTGTGTGTGTGTGTGTGTGTGTGTGTGTGTACATGCGTGTGTGTGTGTGAGCGCGTTAGTGTGTGAGGGTTAGTGTGTGTGAGAGTGAGGGACAGTGGTGTGTGACGTGGGTATGTCAGTCTGTGTGTGACAAGTAAATGTGCTTGTGTTTTGTGCTTGTTTGTGTGTATGGTGTGTGAGTCTGTGTGTATTAATGTTAGTGGTGTGTGTGTGTGTCTGTCTGTCTGTCTCTCTGTGTGTGAGATATGTTTGTGTGTGTGTGTGTTAACAGACATTGCTTTTCAACCATGCTTCAACAGAATTAACGAAATCAACGAAAAAAAATGAACTCATGGAACAGGCCTGGA
>QMIH01001475.1:51044-61379 GCA_003987875.1 Clarias batrachus
CTTTTGGCCACGACTGTACACAGAATGAAGTCTTTTGGCCCACTGACTTATGGAGGTTGGTGCTACCTGTGACTTTGTATTCAGTCTTGTGCTGCCATCTKTTGGCGTTCTGCAAAACTATTCTCAAAGTGTTTTGATACCACCTTGTATATACCATCTATATTAAAAAAACAAGACACGGTTGTGTCTGGTAATTGGTGACATTGAAGTGGGTATGTCTGTCCTTCAACATTATGATTAATTTGCTGAAATAGTGTCACTTTTCCCAGGTGTATTTTCAAATTAGCTTATAAATAAGCTTATGATGTTTAATAAACTTTAAAACTCAATTTATACCAGCTCAAATTTTAGCCTACACCAAAATTAATGACCTCATGAGGAAAACTGCTCAACTAGGTACAGTAGGAACCCGCCCAATCTGGCAACACTGCTTTCTTGCTTCTCCCATTTAGTCATTATATTCCACACACATTAACCATGTTTGGAGTGGTCTCTTTAGTTATTTCTCTGTTGCACTAGAAACACATTTTCTGTAGCTCAAAGGGAACCTGCCTTACTTTTTTTTCCCCAACTTATCTCTGCCTTATCCTTTTTTCTGTTATAGGCCTCAGAGATGGAAGTGGAGTCGCAGGTTCACTTGTATGGACACACAGATGAGGTCACAGGTCTTTTTGTCTGCAAACCATACAGCATAATGATCAGCGCCAGCCAAGACGGAACATGCATCATTTGGGATCTTAATCGGTTTGTGTGTGTGAGTGAGAAAAAGAGCGAGAGTATGTGTGTGCTGTGGTCAAGCCTAGTACTTAATTATTTACTAATTATTTATAAAATTATTAATCATTAATCCCCTTTTGAAGAAGACAACCWGGAGAAAGATTATTCATACTGGAAGCATGTCTTATGGTCTGATGAGACTTAAACTAGATCTCTTTGGACACAGAGACATTGCTTACACTTGGAGTAAAAATGGTGAGGCATTCAACCCAAAGAACACCGTCCRTACAGTGGGAGTATTATGCTGTGGGGATGCGTCAGTGCATCTGGAACTGGAAATATTGTCAAGGTGGAAAGGATCATGAATAAAGAAAAATATGTGAATATTTTGAAAGAAAACCTTAAGCCAAGATGCTGTAGTGAAATCTTAAGAGTGATCCCCTTAAACTTCACTGAAGTGAAGCAGTTATATAAAGAATTTCCCCAAGTGATTCTACAGAAAAAGGTGATTTGTCTAAATATTAAAATGTACTTCAATTTTTCCATCTGGTTTCTGAATGTTGGTCTGCTACACATGACTACATATGGAAATCTTTATATTGAAACACTGAAATATGTTTTTGTTGTCCCTTGAGGTTCTTCCCCACAATTGTTATTTACGTTCTGATACATAAAAATATAATTGGTTTTAACACTATCATTATTACTGGGTATTAAGTAATTACCATTTTGCCTTGTTAGCCTGTGCTATGTGCAGAGTCTTACTGGCCATAAAAGCCCTGTGAATGCTGTGTCAGCAAGCGAGACTACAGGAGACATTGCTACTGTATGTGACTCAGGTGAGTTACTGCAACTTCTGATTTTTTAAATAATTATAACTAGGTACAATTCCTGTAGACCTTGAGAAATACAGCTTCACAGATTTGCTGCTTTTCCTATGCAAAATGCTGAAAATGGTTCCTTTCTAGCCTATAAGGTTATAAAGATATTAATTTGTATACTGCCTGTGATTCCAGAGAGTGTATGTATGAATTGAGATGGCATGGTTTTGACCATTAGCTGCAGCCACTCCTTTCCCCTTCATGTGAATTTCAGAGGCACAGATGATGTATCCAGTATAAACTTCAAAGTAAACTAAAGAATGCTATCCTGGTGATATTGTCTACATGAGCTTCAAATGAAAGACTAGAATCCATAATCACACAGAGRTCTTTTACTGTTGCCCTAGATAGAACAGAAAGGCCATCTAAAGTTACAGTCTGATCTAAAATCTTGCTTCTAGCCGAATGCGGTCCTATGACTAAAATTTCTGTCTTATCAGGATTAAGCAAAAGGAAGTTAATCATCATCCAGTCTCTTATATCCTTTAAGCATTGCTYAACTTTAGCAAGCAGGTTTTTATCATCTGGTTTTGCTGAGACGTATAACTGTGTCGTCAGCATAGAAATGAAAACAGATATCATGCTTACAGATTATGTTTTGCCCAAAGGAAGCATGTATAGGGAATAAAGTAGCGGGCCTAAAACTGAACCCTGTGGAACACCAAACTCCACTTGAGAACATGTAGAATAATCACCTTTTAAATCATATTGATAACGATCAATCAAATAGGTTCTGAGCCAGGAGAGGGCTATTCCCTTAATTCCTACTCATTTTCTAGTCTGTGAAGGAGAATMCTATGATGAATGGTGTCAAAAGCTGCACTGAGGTCCAGTAACACAAGCATAGTTACACAACCCTGATCAGAGGCCAATAATAGGTAATTTATAAACATTTGTATATTTTATACAACAAGCATGAAAAATCTTAATCAGAGCTATTGATATTTGCTGTACAATAGTGTAATGAGTAAAAAAAAACATTGAAGTTGAACATTAAAACAAGTACACTACACTGTAAACCCTAATGCTCAAAGTAATTAAACACATTGAGTACTATTAACCTAAATAATTGTTTGAGTAATTGTTTGAGTACTGTTTACCTAAATAATTGTTCGAGTACGTAAGTAACAATAACTTAAGTAAAACTTCCACCAGTGTAATCTCTATAAAGCTCTAGTGGCGCAGTGGTTAAGTATTTTGCCTTACATGCGAAAAACCCCTGGTTCGATTCCCATTGCAGGGCATATTGCAGGGTTGCAATATTTTTTTTTTATTTGTTCAAAAAACTCAAAAATTTATGTTTCCAATTTTAAATAAACAGAACTATCATTAATTTAAAAAAATATGTAACTGATTACCTTAAATATTTGGTGTTGTGCCAACTTAATCGGGTTTACAGTGTAGGGTTTTGGGTCATCTTAAATGTTGTGTTCTTTAAATTTGTAGTAGATAATACCGAAATAAATTAAACTAAATGACTATAAAATTAAAACATTGTCAGGACGTGCTACTGTGTAAGCAGATGTCGGCGCACCACAGCCCCGCTTGTGTTTTTGCGGTAGTATGGGAATGAAATGCAGTACGATGTTATGATCATAATTTTCTTTAATAAATAATGACCCCCGTTGCGCTGTACCACTGCTGACAAAACCTTATAAAATATAATCACAGTACTAAAATTATAGTAATACATATAGCCGTTTCTTATTTGCATAAAATTTAAGCAAAGTAAATGTATACTTTTCACGACGTGCGCCTGTGATGGGTGTGCACCCAAATCAATATCGCTCCCCACTCATTCCGAAGCTCACTCGGTAGGCGGCCTAGATGCACACTGCAGGTATGCGAAGAAGCGGGGCTGCCTAACTAGACACAACTGGTGAGCTATCGGCGCTAATGACCCGAGCTTCTCTCCGCGCTATCAAACACGGGGAGTGCTTCTCGGGGTCTGTTGGGGGAAACTGGACTTTAAAAAGCATCTCGCTGTTTACTTACAATGTAACTGATTATCTCAACTATTTGGAGTTTTGCCAACTTAATCGGGTTTACAGTATAGCAGTCAAAAATACTCTAAAAATGCTGTGTTGTTTCTGTAAACACATTGTTGGGATGTTTATGCTGGGTCAAAATTCTGGGTTATTTCGGGTACTTTAAACACATTGTTGGGTTGCTCATGTTGGGTCAAATGAGATGTAGTGAGTCATTTACAAATTAACACCTGGTTGGGTTATTTTGACCCAACAATTGGTTTATTCTTTATTATCTGTTTCCTCCAAACGGCAGCCTGCAAAATGTTCGAAATATAATTGTTATTGTGTTACAAGTTGTCACGCCGTGCGCCTGTGATGGGCTGCGCCCAAATCAATATCACTCCTCGCTCACTAGCTAGGCGGCCAAACAGTAAACAGTACTCAAACAATTATTCAAACAAATAATTGTACTCAAACAATTATTTAGGTAAACAGTACTCAATGTGTTTAATTACTTTGAGCATTAGGGTTTACAGTGTACACGTGTAGGCTTTTTAATTACACATGATAAAATCTAAAGGCTCACTGTGTTAACATTTACTTTGCTTAAATTTGATACTAATAAAATTTAATTCTACATTTGTACTGTAATTTTAGTATTGTTATTATGAATTCGTTTAAGTACAATGTTACACTTGATTTTATCCGCTACTACGTGYAGCTCTAAAGGAGCTGCGGCTCATTAATCCTTGAGAGAATGAAMTAAGGTCTGACGCGTCAGTCTATAGTTATATAGCGCCACTCAGTGGTCAAAGCCAGCAACTGCATACCGTCGCCGTGAGGTGCGACGGCGAAACTAGAAAGCTGGTCTGCACACATCTGTAGCTACACTAAGAGCTTTTCTATAGTTCAGGATGCTCTCCTTCCATGCTATTTGAAATACTAACAATTTAGTTTGACGCCCATTTTCGTTCTAATTTCTGAGCGGTCTGTTTTCAAGTGTGCATGTGATCATTATACCAGGGAGCGAGTTTCTTATCTCTAATAATTTTTCTTTTAACTGGAGATACGTTATCTAAGGTATAACAGAATGTCGACTTTAAATATTCAGTCTTCTGATCGAGTTCTGTAGAGTCAGATGGGGATCCAGTCAAAATTGGTAACTCTGGGAGATTACTGATAAAGCTATGTGYGGTAGTTGATGTGAATGTATGTTTAATGCGGTAGCGCGGCACTGTGCGTACGTTATTACTATGACACACTTTAATTAAGACAAGATAGTGATCTGAGATCAATTCAAAGATGGAATTGTGAATACATTTCTTATACTCAATCCAAAAAATATTGTTAAATCTAAAGTGTGACCTGCTTTATGAGTGGGTCTTACTACACATTGATTTTCTCCTACCGAGTAGGAGTAGTTCTCAGAGCATCTTCTGGATTCTCAAAATGAATATTAAAATCTCCAGCAACTAATACTTTGTCTACAGAAATGCCTAGGTTTGAGAGGAAATCTGCAAATTCACAAAGAAATTGAGTGTGAATGTGGGTGTCTGTAAATGATAGTTAGCGGGATCGACTGAGCAGACTTGATATTTGTAGCTACACTTATGTTACTATAGAGAACTTCAAATACATTAAATTTGTGTCCATGTTTTTGTACGATAGACAGGTTATCATGGTAAATAACTGCGTCACCTGATCCTCTACCAGTAGCCAAGGCTCGTGTATGTAACTGTATCCAGGAGGACTAGTTTCATTTAAAGCTACATACTCGTCCTGTTTAATCCAGGTTAAACAGAGTATATCAAACTCCTGATCTGTGATACTTTAGATGCAAGATCTCGTATATTACAGTCCTAGCTTCAGATCAGAGGTGCCRGCTGCGCAGTGTGATCTGAGTTTGTGGTATCTAAGTTAATTAAACTACTAAAACAGACTTTGAGTCTTCGTGTTTATTCCGGGGAACAGACACAGTTTCAATATGATGGACCCTGAGTGACGACTCTATGCAGCTAGCAGACAGTTGGCCTGGGCTCTGGGTAGTCACCGATTAACTAGGCCTCTTCTGAGACTATGCACTATACTACAAGAAATGAGAGCAGCACCTTCCCGAGTGGGATGGACACCGTCCCGCCCTAACAGGCCAGCTTTGCCCTCAAAGGTCTTCCAGTCATCTATAAAGCTCATGTTATTTTCGGAGCACCACCTGGACATCCAGCGGTTCAGCGACCATAACCTGCTGTAAGCTATGTCCCTAGTTAACACCTATGTAAAGTTATGCTTACTAACCTCTGACTGATTAAGGCGTATATTGTTAGCTTTAGCATGTGCCACTATCCTAAAGAACCTATGCTGTCCTTGAGACCTAAGATTATCTGCTATGTCCGGTGCTCTGACTCCCGGGATACACATAACCACTGCCGCTGACGCCCCTAAAGGCCTAGCTAATTTCACATGCCTCGGTATAGATTCTCCTATAACCAGAGCTCTTTCAGGTTACTCAGCGGGTGCATCACTGAGGAGAGCAAACCTCTTGGATATGTGAAGTGCAGAAGAGATGTGTTCCGGTGGGCTAGCCATAGCGTTAGCTGAACCCTCTCTAAAGTCTGGATGCGCTGCTCTAATGCTGATATTCCGTCAGAATGCTAACTAACACACACCTATCACAAGTAAAATTATCACTAACGATGAAGGAAGAATGTCTAAACATCCTGCACTCCACACACTGAACAAGCTGAATAGTAGAAATGATACAGAAACAGGAAGCTTATGCTTATCATCACCTCTTGATTACCTGATCATCAGCAGATGTGCAGACCTCTATGAAAATAGAAGTTTGCTGGTCTGGAGCATTCATGCGTGTTAACATAATGCCAGAAATCTTGAAAGGGTTACAAAAACAATTTGGAGTAAAACATTCTACAGTAAAGAAGGTTACTCACAAGTGGAAAGGATTCAAGAAAACATTTCCAGTCTTCCCAGGAGTGGAACTCCCAGCACATTTATCCCAAGGTCAGATCATACAATGCTCAAAAATACACAAAAAAACAAACACTTGTTTTACATCTTCGACTCTACAGGACACACTGAGCATGTTCAATTTGAAAGTGCATGACAGCACAATAAGAAGGAGACTGAACAGTATGGTTTGTTTGGAAAGGTTGCCAGGAGTTCTTTGGCCTTCCTGCCTATCACCATGTTTGGGGAAAACCAAAAAGCATTTCAGCAGAAATACTTCATAGCCACTGGTCAAGCATGGGAAGGGAGGGGTGCCTTTCAGCCACCAGGCACCTTTGCCTGGTGGCTGAAAGGCACCAGCAACTTTCAGCAACTTTGCGGCCAAAAAGTCAACCATGAACTCCTCTGTATACCAATGAGGCAAATGTGAGGTCATCAGTTGGACAGGACGAAATTGAGTCATGCAACAGGACAGGATCTGCAGCACACTTGTAAATCTACATGAGAATAGAGAACCTGGCCAGATTAAAGGGAAGAGTTCTTTCATTGAAAGAATGAAACAAAGGCTAAGAGTCATTGTCCAAAGTTTGTTACCTGATGTGAAAAGGACTTGTAGAGTTGGAACTGGACTTTAGGACCTGTAAGTATGAAGTAGTCTGGGATACACGTCTGTTTTTATGAGATTTTATCTTTGAGTCTTTATTGGCTTGGATGTGTACTGTAAAAGCATTTTTGCAGCGCTGTTCTAGCTGATGCTTACAGGATTTCATGATATTCAAGATCTATCTTATCTTATATTTTAATTTGTTATTGGTGACTGTACTGTTCCAAGATGGTGGTGCAGTAACACTTCAAAATGGCCACTCTGGTTCCAAAATGGTGCTAATCTGTGTACAGTGGAACCTTGGATTACAAGCATAATTCATTCCGGAAGTGGGCTCATGTTCCAAAACACTCGTAAACCAAATCATCATTTTTCATAAGAAATAATGAAAACTCAAATTATTCGTTCCACAAACTGTCATGAGCGCATACTAATGGAATCACTTTTTAAGTTTCACAACAAACGGACACACAAACACAAAGCTAACATCGTCATGACGGGAAAAAAAGAAATCTGGCGTGAGCGCATACTAAAGGAATCACTTTTTAAGTTTCACAACAAACACACACAACGGAAACACCGTTATAACAGGACAAAAAGAAATCTCTCCGACACTGGCATGAGCGCATACTAAGGGAATCACTGCTATAAAGTAAAAAACAAAACAAATGAACCAGCACCTTACCTTTGAAAAGAATCGCGACAGAGCAGAGTTTCTGTGTGTTTGTGAAGCCGGGGAGGGGGTGAAAAGGTTAGAGAGCGTCTGTGCGTGTGTCAGGGTGTTTGTGTGTGTGTCGGTGTCAAATTACGCAGACGTATAAGATGCGCTGAAAGAGAGAGGGAGATGTTGATTATATAAGTAAGAGACGAGCACTAAGATCTAGCAGGGGAGATGATTACACACAATTCCACAGTGCAAGAGTGCCGCTCGGTGTCAAAATAAGAGTCGCATGCGTTATACATGATACTCGGCGCTCGTAAACCAATACTTGCTCGGTTTCCGATTAAAAGTGTCTTAAAAATCTTTGCTCGGTTTACAGAACACTCGTAAACCATGTTACTCGCAATCCGAGGTTCCACTGTATTAGCTGACTTCTTTCTTTCATTCATTCAGTACATGGAAACAGGAACAATCAATTCCTGTCTGTGTATACCACCCTGCTACACAACAGGAATAATATACAAACCAACCTACACTGTGGTCTGTTGGAAAAGCAACATGATCTCCGCTTGCTGCAGTGGCCAGGCCTCCAGACCTCAGCATTGCCTGATGCCAAGAACTGGTTGACACTATAAATATGGACTTTGCAACAAGTGGATTGAATATGCTGGGTGKTGTTTACACACAAATTCCCACACAAGTGGGTACAGCATAAAGCCTTGGTCCCATCTCAGCTACTCAGGCCACATCTCTGTTATGCTATTTCCAGCATACATACCAAACCAGTTCTGAGTCAGGTCAAAACTTAGCCAGCAGGAGCCAGCTCTGCACTACAGAATTGTTTTGAACACACAGACTGACACATGAGGCTGCAWCCAACAGCACCGTCACTAGCTTGAAGGAGTACATGACTGGCTACATCTGCAAGTGCATTGATATCATGTTCAAGATCATCGCCACACACTCCAAGCTGAAACTGTGGATTCCTGAGACTTTGCCTTCAAAACAGATGATAAGGAGGCCCTAAGAGCAAGCAAGGGCCAAACTATTTTCAACCATTAGAGGGGTAAAGCACCCATGCAAGCATGCAGCAGAAAAGCAAATAAATAAGCACAAATACACCAAATCTGGAGTGAGGGGTATGTAAGTGCCACCATTTTGGTCTACCAATTTATAGTAATTTACACAAACAAAACATTTTATATTCTCAATGGATCTCAATTCGCTCAGCTAAAAATAAATAAATAGATAAAAGTCATCAACTGAATCTAACTAAGCAATTAATTAAAAGCCTTCCACTTCCAGTGCAAGGATATCCTTGCAGCGGATGTGGAAGGCTCTTAACTATTTGTGGCATCTGGCAACAAGTTATTTAACCCTAATACAGTATATGCAGTGAGTAGCYTTTAATTTCTTAAACAACCATGTTAAAAGACGTATTCTGTGGGTATGGCAATTTCCTCCTCCCAACTTTGTGGGAACAGATTGGGGATGGCTCCTCCTGTGCCAAGATGACTGTGCACCAGTGTATAAAGCAAGGTCCATAAAGACATGGATGAGCGAGTTGGATGGATGACCTAACCAGCCTTAGACACTGTTTTACCCAGTGCTTTATCACACAGATAAAAGATCTGGCAATTGATAACTTCTGCTGATTATTTTCATATGCAGTAGGATATGGTRTACTTTTTCAAAAGATAATCAAACATCTTAAAATGGATAGAAAATGTACATTGGTTTGCAGAAGTTTGATTTGTTGTCGTAATGTGATTGTGATTTAATCCTTAATGTGAGGAATATGTGATCCCTCCTGGATGTTTTGGCATTTGTTAGTGTTAGCATTAGCYCATTCTGTGCTTTTTCTGCATGAGATAATGCTATGGGATATGCTGTCACTTTATGCTTCATAAAATGATGTGTAGGTAACATTAACTAATACTAAAATTTTAAGCTTTCTAATTAATAGCTAACAATGTTCTGTGGTTAAATCCCAAATAGCGTAAAATGGAACTATGCACGTAGGGTGTTGAATCCCTTGTTAAACACACCAAGTAATGAACTTGTTCAGGGGTAAGAGAGGGATTTGGGWTTCATCCTTGTGTTAGAAGAAGGTTTTATGTTGTAGCTTGCAACATAACACAGATGGTTAGAAATGACACAGCATTTAGAAACGACTTGGAAGCAGTTACTAAGCACTAAGTGTAAGATGACATAATATTATCACATGTAATGTTATCAGATGTGGCATTTGCAAGGTCCCTGTCGCTCTAAAACATGCTTAAAGCGTCCCCAAACTTTCCATGTATGTGACAGAGTTTGTGAATTTGTTTGTGTGTGTGCAAGGGATGGGGTACACGGGCAGGCATACAGCAGTCGTGGCCAAAAGGTTTGAGAATGACACAAATATTAGTTTTCACAAAGTTTGCTGCTAAACYGCTTTTAGATCTTTGTTTCAGTTGTTTCTGTGATGTATTGAAATATAATTACAAGCACTTCATACGTTTCAAAGGCTTTTATCGACAATTACATGACATTTATGCA
>QMIH01001475.1:63345-73525 GCA_003987875.1 Clarias batrachus
ATATATATATATATATATAATAATGAATATTAGCATATTATCTTTTTTTGTCCCTTTGAATTTTAAATTCTTTATGCTTTCATAAACTCACCTTTTTCTCCCCATGCTTACATACTAAGGCTGTGGAGCACATGGGACCTGAAGCCAGTGAGAGAAATAACCTTTCCTAAATCCAACAAGCCTATAATAAGGTACGATGAATGACATGTTGGAACTTATTTTCATATGTCAAAAATTATTATATCCAACGTTGTTTAATTCTGTAGCCTAACTAAGACAGTAGTGGAAGACATTTTCATACTATTACACTGTAATGTATTCTACAACAACTTACCTAGTGTGTTGGCTTCCCATATTTTTAACTGCATGATTTTGTGCATTATTGTCCTGTTTGTCCATAATGCTACAGTACTGTATATGGCAAGGTTTCTCAACTTTTTGTAACTTAAAGCCTACTTCTAATTGTTAAAGAAATTCTGAGGACCACATTTTCAAATAAATAAAGAAAAAATGACATAAAAGTAAAAAGAAAAAATTAGGGGGTAACATGTTTTGCCACTGTGATCAAAAATAACTAAAATAAATATTCCACTTACCATTAGTGAGACACTTGGGTTCACTTCTGGGAAATAAGGAGACCAGATGGTGGTGTGGCTGAGATGTTAACACGCAGAGTAGCACTCAAAGTTGCAATCATTCTTGCAAAACAGATTTTGTGATCACAGTGGAAAGGCCTGGCTCACAATGTATTGCCTTTTTTAAATAGACTAGCAGTCCGTATAACTTTTCCATCAGTTCCGTCAGTTCATTTTCTAACACAGTGGACAGAGCCATGTCTTCTGAAGCAGGCTCTGAGACAGATGGTCAAAATGGCTTCCTTGTCATGAGTCAAATGCTGGGTTATATCATTGGACATGTTGACATCTCATCTCATCTCATCACAGGCTTCTAAACTTTTACTTAGGAGTGAAAATGTATTAAAACGTCTCTTCTTTGACTYTCCTGTTCTAAAGAATTCTGAACCCCCCCCCCCCAAAAAAAAAAAAAAAAAAACTGTTTCTGCCTTATATTTGTATATTGAGCTGATTGCTGCTCTTCTAGGAATATGTTCACTTGTTCAAAAGAGGAGATTAAGCACACATCCTTTTGAAAGACCCCATACTTTAGAGAGGTACAAGAGCTGAAATATAATAAATCTAGGACAAAGTTTGTACATAACATAGGCTAACTAATACTTTTGCACAGTACTATGTATACCTGTGTAAACACAGCTTAAAACTTTTTTGCTCTGTGACATGCTGATTATGCAATATGGTAAATAAATGGGTAAATTATGACCGTGAAGGGATTTATCCTAACAGCAACAATATTCAGATGACTCTTATAACCTGTATATTTTCAGTCTTACTTTCTCATGTGATGGACACCACCTATACACAACGAACAGTGAGGGCACGGTAATTGCTTGGTGTCGACGGGATCAGCAGCGCATGAAGCTTCCTATGTTCTACTCATTCTTGAGCACCTATGCTGCAGGCTGAAAGAGTGGGAACAGCATTCTTGAACTGAACTTGTCTACAACCTTCAAAAACCTCTAGAAACCCCACTGCCTTAGAATGGATAGAGGCCTGCATGTACCAGACTTAAAGATTTATCCCTAAAGGCATGAGAATCCCTTTTTTGAAGTGGGCATGTGGACTAAAAATGAATGTATGTATCTATTGATGAAAAGAGAATGTGTTTGTGGAAATTTTTAAAAGCCTTGGACTACTGTTTTTTTTGTTGTTTTTTTTTTTACTTGTGCTCTTTAATTTTCTGTTTCTTTTTTTTTTTTACATACATACTTTGCAAAAGTCTTGAGCCACTCATAATTTCTGCAAATTTTGTTTCCAAAGAATCAGACTTTCTTGTAGCTTCATGTACTTGTATGTAGTTTTGAAGAATAGTTATCCAGTCTTTCTAATACACATTTTTGGCCCTCATGTTTTGGGAAGTTTTTGACTCACATTTTCAGTCCATTCTGTGTACCTGGCCAATTTCAGAGGAATGTTTTTTTGTTTTTTTAAGTCACACAGCAACTTATAAATCATTCAAGCATTAAAAACACCTAACTTAAGGCATAAACCAGTGAGAAATGGGTGCAGATGATGACAGAACAGGTCAGTGATTAGTATAAGCTTTGCACCTGATGTCTGTTCACCGCGGTTCCGCCGACATTGGCACACCAAAATGTAAATTACTTACCGGATGCAATGCCAAAACCCACGTTCAACCCCAGACATGGAAGCAATTTCAGCAAGAAAATACACCTGATATTGTCATCTTAAACCCAACATTGATACCTTTGTGAATTCTTCTAAGTCAGTCTGAATTACCGCTGGACTGTCTGTGTTGTGTTTTACAGCTAATGCAAACTAAAGAGCTAAGTAGCTTGTAACACTAGGTTGAATCTCCAAACCCCTGTACAACAGCAGTACAACATAAAGCACAGCATATTTAATAGCACGACTCATTTGTAACAAAACCATTCAATTTGCTAAAACCACCAACTCCAGGAAGAATCATATTTGTGCACAGTCTGATGTGTAAACACATAGTTATAATAGTTATGATATTAAATCAAATATCTGCAAATTAAAATGTTTCTTAATCTATTTTACATGCTTGTTTCTCTTTTGAATAAAAAACAAAGACCACCACATAATGTATACTAAATTATTCAGGAGAACAGCAGCTATCATTTGCTATCACTTTCTTTCCTGTCTGACAAAATTTTCTTTTTTTTCTTTTTTTTTTGTCCAGATTACATCTTGAACAAAATTATCAGTGAAAATGCATGGTAACCTGATGTTGGTTAATGGTACATCTGCTGTCCACTGCTGTGACTAATGTCATGGTAGTCATGTGTCTGCGAAAGGTCAATACTGGTGATTCTGAATGCTGAGTGGTTGAACAGCTGAAAAGGGACATGTTGTTGCCGAGGTTACATAAATGCACTTTTCAGCCTGTTACATTAAAACATCAATCACGTTAATAAAATTTTATGTAATCTGAAGAAATGAGGCTTCAAGACTTTCACACAGTACTATACATTTTTATTTGATTTGTTAGTTTTTTGTTTTTGCTGATTTATATGTATTGTTTTAATCCATGCTATACTTTGTGTATTTGGTGCGCTTTCGTTGTGTAATTTGACACTCCTGGCAATCCTAACTCTTTCTGAATACCCAACCTTTGAATCTTAAGTTAAATTGTCTTAAAGATCATGTTTAGTACAATAGCTGTACCAGAAGCCTTAGATTGTGTATGAATTTTTCAACATAGTTACTTGGACAAGGGTGTTCATACATCTGGGTGAATTTACACTCAAAGAACTAAATGTTGCTGCATTGTAGAAATAAAGAATTAATAAATAAGCAAGCAAATAAAAGTTGTGAAGTAATGGAAAAATGTAAGAGAAAACAGGCGCAGAAAAGAATACCAGAGATGGTAGCAGATAAATTTATTTTCTCTAGACAAAGTGGAGTTTGTTTGTTTATTTCTTTTTGGTCATAGTGTTTTTCTGTGATATAACTTGAGTATATTAGTACAATACCAGGATTAAGCAGTCTTTATCGTTCATTCATTGCAGAAAGGATCTTTTTTACAGATAAACCTGGTTTATTTTATTGCAGTGAAAATATGACCAATGATGGAAATTACCTTTCTCTTGACATTTCAAAGCATTTTGGAGGCATTTCTTAATAAAATATTTTCTTCATTTTAAAAAAGCGACATGGGCTGTCCAGTCATCTTATGAACCACTTTAGTTTTTGTTTATTCTACCATTGGACTTTTTATATCATTAATGATGTTTAGAAAGTCTTTGATTTGTTTGCTTTTTTATATATGAATATAAATATGTATACATGTGTTTAGAAATCTTTAATAGAATGTGACATGCTTTTATGGTTAGTTGGCAGCCATTGGTGGGGTCTTTAAAAATGCACTTTGATTTGTAATACAAGCATAATCAACAATCAATCATAATTTAGAGCTATCCATGTAAGGATCTAATTCGATATAAGTGGATGTATGTTGCAGTTTTAGATCATTGTTTACTCTCTCTCTCTCTCTCTCTCTCTMAAATTTTCACATCTTCCAAACATTTTAATGTGAACAAGTCTTAGAATTGAACTCTTTGAATTCAGCTTTCATACTTTTAAAACCACTGAATAAAACCACTTGGGTCCATGTTCCCACCTTAAGTTTGTGTGAATGAAGTTTGGTTGGTGGGTTTCCTCCCACAGTCCAAAGGCATGTAGTTTTTTATTCTAATTGGCGCTCCCAAATTGCCTATATTGTGTGAATGCGAGTGTATGTGTGCCCTTTTAAAGCAACAAATCATGCTTTTAAAAAAAATCATATTGAGAGGAAATCAACAAAAAGTAATTATGCTGAAGAAATTGTAAAACATATTATAAGTAGTGAAAAACCTACTTGGGATGTATTTGTCAACACACACAATACGTTACTGCCGTCAGATAGATTTCCTGATTGTGTTGACAATATTCCACATTATGCAAGCCAACTTCAAGATCTATATATACATAATCAATGTACTTGAAATTCATTCATTTTACTAAAAATATACCCAAATGTAATATAATTTAAGACAGATAGTGTTGACATTTTATGGTTGTGACGACAAAAGTCATAACCATATGTCAAAAATATTTTTAAATGATCATGCAATCTTTTTTTTTTCTTTAAAAAATGTCTGACGATGTTGACAGAAACTCTGCACACAAATTCAGCAAATAAAAAATTTGAGTGAAAAGAATTTAATGAATTAATTTTTAACAGCAATTAATTAAGTTCTTATTTTACTTGTACTGTAAGTAATTTTTATACATGTTTTCATCAGTCTTTTTAAAAAATCTATTTTACAATATGAACCCTTGTTCTGTAGAAGGACATTCCCAGGTCTAGTGATGACATGTTATCAAATAAAATAAAAATAATTTTAAGTAGGATTGACAAAAATATTCATGCTGAGTTGATTCAGCTTACAAAATTGATCATAATCAAAGTATGATTTTTTTCTGAATTTTTCAGAAAAACAAAATGTGCTCGACATGTTTGCTTGTTTCTCAGTGTAGTGACAATAATGATATATACATACACTATATTGCCAAAAGTATTCACTCACCCATCCAAATGCTGAGGAGCACATGCAAAGATTATTTTTTATTCATTTATTTAGTGTAGTGACTGAACTGCAATAACAGCTCTTGTGAAGTAGAAAAAGTAAAAAAAAAAAAAAAAAACTAACAGTGCTGGAGATGACTGTTTAATGACTATGCAGTCATATTTCCGTAAAATCCTAACAGAAGGCTAAATCAAGTAGATTTAAGAAGATTCCAGTAAGCAGATAGAGACTCTGTCAGAGAGGAGTGATTGTTAGTGTGTGTGTGTGAGAGAGAGAGACAGAGAAATTCGTCCAACACAGTAGCCTCCCTCCTCCTGCTTCTCTCACATCAGTCACAAGGTGAAGTGCAGGTTAATTTGTTTTAGTTGTACTATTTTAATATATATTTTGTATAAATTATTTTTACATTAGTATTTTTGAGCTGTGGAATGAATAATTGTTTCCTAATTATAATTAATTCTTAATTCCCTTTGACGAGTGCTTTGATATACAAGCATGCTTCCATATATTCCAAAAGGAATGGACGAAATTTCTCGAAAGAAAGGTGTGCCAAGCTTGTAGCATCATTTACAAGCAGATTTGAGGATGTCATTGTTGCCAAAGATGCTTTAAATACAAGTATTCAATAAGTACTTATTTCAAGTGTCTGAAAGGTCTGAATACTTATATTTCAAGTAAGTTTAAATTTCAGATTTTCATTGCATAATTTGAGATGCAATTATATATTTTAAGCCTTTTTTGTAATGATCACAGCTTATATCTCATGAAAAGCCAAAATCTACAATCTCCCCAAAAAAAATTTCTAAAGATTAGTAAAAAAAAAATCACTATACAAATTTCATTCATTTATGCCCTAATTACCTGATTAAGGCTCCTTTAGCACACATTATTCCATATGGCATAGCATGGAGTTTATCAGTCTGTGGCACTGCTGACATGAAGACCAGGTTATTAAAGACTTAATTTTGAGGACCAGGTTGCATTGATGGCAGTCTTCAGCTCATCTGTATTTTTGGATTAGTTGCTTATCATCTTTAAGGTTTATTTTGAGATGCTGTTTTTTTTTATTTTCATGATCTGTAAGCCATAATCACCAAAATGAAATCTGAAAAATTAATCCAGAATAAGCAAGATCACTTGATTGATTTAATCATTAAAGAAAACGTTTTCAAAAGCTGTGTGGCTATAAGAAAAACCCTGTTTAAACAAATCTATGGTTTGTGGATTGTTGCTTTTCAACATGCAACTTCACCATATGTTTAAGTGATCTCCATTCATGATTGCTTTCCCCCCTCTAGCTCATTTCCTCCACAAATTTGACAGTTCTGCACTATCATTCCAAGTAATAATGTCAATGAGCAGCAGGTTTACCTTCCAATATGACAATGACCCAAAGCACACAGCAAAACCGATCACACAGTGGTTGAAGGAGAAAAATGTAAATGTCCTTGCATGGTATCTAGCAAGGTATATCAAAGTATACTCAAGTATACTTGCAGCCAGACTAGTATACAGTACTTGAAGTTTGCTTTTTTGGAACAAGTAATTTTGTACTAAGTGCATTTACACTACTCACAATAAGTTAGGGATATTGTGAGAGACTCAGTGGATCTCATACATACGGTGTTTGTTTMACTTCAGACATTTTTTAGATAGGGAGGGAATTGTATTGGGGTGATAGACGCACCTCATTTTGTGTTTTCCATGTAATGGCCTCATTGTGTACGGGTGTGCCTTATATTGGGGCCGATACCAAAAGACAACCCTTTTCAATGTGGCATCAATTTCAACATTCTGTGGGTATAAAAAGCTGGTATTGTCAGTATGTCATTCCAAGTTCATCATTCAAACAGCCATGAACACATGATGTCACTTAACGGACGAGCAGCGCCACCTGGCCATGACGCGCCTTCAGGTCGGTGGCAGGCAGTCAGATGTTGCTTGTGAACTTGGTGTGTCATCAGCAGATTTGTATCAAGACACAGAACTACTGGAAGAGTTCATGACAGACCCAGGAGTGGAGCCCCATGAGTGACAGACCGCAACGATGACCAGTACCCAAGGACCTATGCACTCAGACATCGTTATGCAACTGCCACACAGCTGAAGGCCTGTTTACGAGATGAGTGAGTTGTACTAGAGTTTCCAGACAAACCATTTGCAACTGACTCCACCGCTTTGGCTTGAATGGTCTTCCATCCTGTTCATTGTGTCGGGTCACCGTTGCTGGAGAAGGCGAGGTGAGCGATACGCTGAGGTCAGCATGGTCTCCAGGGTTTGCTTTGATGGAAGAGGTGCAACAGTTTGGGCAGGCATCACCAGTCATAGAACACATCATCATCCCCCAATTCCGCCAGTACACCCCCAACTTTCTGTTCATGGATGCTCCACCACATCGTGACAGAATTGTCACAGCTCGACCATCACAGCTATGACCATCAATGTCCCCTGACCTGAACCCAGTTGAAGCCTCTGACCAGTTGAAGCAGAGACTGGATGATCGTACCCCACCCCCACGTGACCTGGCATAACTGCATGTAGCACTTGTGGAAGAGTGGAACGCATTGCCTCAGAACAGCATCATGAGGCTAGTGAGGAGCATGAGACGTCGCTGTCAAGTTGTCATTGCGGCAAATGATGGAAACACCCGCTACTAACATTGTCAATATTTGTTATTTGGGGCTATCCTTGTTATTGTCAAAATTTTGGGGGTAATAAATATTAAACTAATGAAAATGGTGTTTCTTCTCATACATTATTAGTAATATTTTACTTATTTCATTAAAATTCAGAGCAATTAGGATGAGCACTCATGTAAATAACAATATCCCTAACTTATAGTGGGTAGTGTAAGTTGTAATTAAATTGTACAAAAAGTACACTTTTAAGTGTATAAAGTAAGTAGCTAAAGAGGAACAACCGCAGTCATATACACTTAAAGTATACGACTATGTACAAACGTACTGTTTCACTTTACCATGAGGATGAAATGCCCTGGTCACCGCTGATGCAGACAGTTGCTCTTTGAGGACTTGTGACTGCTGTCACTCAATAGACAGGACTCGAATTTCCTACCGTTTTGTACCTGAATCTCTAATAACAAACTGGACTCCATCTAATACTTCCATTAACTTTCATTAACTTAAATACATCATCTGTTATATTGAACTTCCAGGAGCTTTACACACAGGATGACAAAACAATTCCTGTTTTCCATTATCACCCAAATGAGGTTGGGTTTCCTGTTAACTCTGATTCTTCTTAAGGTTTCTAAGGTTTCTTCCTAATGCCGTTTCAGGCATTCCTTGTGACTGTCACCCTCAGCTTGCTCAACAGGGACTTACCTAATAATTATAATCATAACTAATATAACTAATCATACATATTTTCTTACATTTCATACACATTTCCAAAATGTTTTTTTTGTTTTGTTTTGAATTGAATTTATTAAGGGGRAAAAGCTGTCCAAACCTACCTGGCCCTATCTCAAAAAAATTATTGCCCCCTGTGCCACCAGCATTTGCGATAACTGGCAATGAGTATGTCAAATTGTTGTGGAGAAATTTTGACTCACTGTTTGCAGAATTATTTTAATTCCACCATGGAGACTTTTCAAGCATGAATATCCTGTTCAAGGTCATCTCAATCGGATTTAAGTCTGGACTCTTTTTAACCATTCAGAGCTGGAATTCTGGTGTGTTTCAGTACATTGTCCTGTTGTATAACCCAACGTAGCTTGAGGTCATTCCAAGTAAAAAAAAGTATTAAATCCTAGCATGCCAAAGCATACTTAAGTGTACTCCAGACTAATGACTAGTATACTTGAAGTTTGCTATTTTGGAACAACTAATTTTGTACTAAGTGTATTTAAATTGTAATTAAGTTGTACAAAAGCACAATTTTAAGTGTATTAAATATACTTTGGTGCGACAGTGGAACAACTTTAAGTACACTTAGTACACTTAAAGTATATGGCTGACAGTAATTAATGAACTTTAAGTATATATTTAATGTATTATAARTACATTACAGCAATTCTTACTGTGTTACATATACATGATTAATATACTATGAATATATTCTTATTTCTGTTATAGTTCTGGCCAATTATAAATACTAAAAAAGTACACTTGCAGTTAATACAAATATACTTTATTATATCATACAGTACATACAATCTTCCATAATACTGTATTGTAAATGTGTTACAAGACAATAAAGGTGTTTAGGACGATTTACACATGCCGAATGCATTTTATACTCTATAACATGTTTTTACATTACACATTACATCGCATTACATTATTGAGCCAGATTTTATTCATGAGTTCAACAGATTTAATTTGCACAAGGTAGTTACAAAAAAGCACTACTATAGTTTGTGTTCAATAAAACGTCAGGTTGTCTCACAAACTAAAATGTAAACTGTTGTCTGAACAAAAACAGACAATGGTATTAGAATATACAGGTACAGTATTAGTTCAAACCTGCTGTGTTGATTCTAGTTGTTACACAGAGACTGAAAACAGGCCGAGAGCTACGGAGCATTATACCAGAGGGAAGGTACACAAGATTCAGGAATAACACATTAAACAATACATTCCATAGTTTAAACTATGTACTTAATTACAAATTACCCAACAAAAACCATAAAATTTACCTTATGCCGATGTTATTAAAATAATAACGATACGAACTAACGCACACAATGATGCAACTTCCACCTGTTCAATTCAAACTAGAAGCGGAAAAATCAGAAAACGAAACAGTTCGAATGTGCACGCCTCCGGTTTTTGATGGCTAGTGTTGCACCGATTCTAGTTGCAGTGTTATAACGCTGCTGCGGTTTGTGCAAGTGTACAGTCGTGGCCAAAAGTTTTGAGAAYGACACAAATATTAGTTTTCACAAAGTTTGCTGCTAAACTGCTTTTAGATCTTTGTTTCACTTGTTTCTGTGATGTACTGAATTGAGGTAATTTTTGTTTTATC
>QMIH01001475.1:113355-129611 GCA_003987875.1 Clarias batrachus
AGTGGACTTGGGATTTTAAAGCCCCCTGGGCTTACTGTGACATTAATCATGTCATGAAGGAAACTACAAAAAAATAGTAGGTATTCTCTGAGCAGAGAGAGAGAGATGAGGCAAAATGGACAGTAACTAAATAATGATAATGTAAAATTTGTAAATTACAGATACATTAGCGATTCAGACCTTTATTGAACTGATTCATATSTTTGAGCTGGGAACAAGACATTTAATCCTAACTGATGCATAGATGGCCTTAAATAATAAAAAAACAGAAAAAAATGTTTGTTTCAGGAGGGTCAAATTATTGTCTTGTATCAAGCAACTAAGGAGTTTGCTGAAATTCCTGGAATTGGGTTCATACCTGTCCAACACATTATTAAAATCTGGAAGAACCTGGACTTGAAAGAAAAAGAAATCATGATCGGTCATTATCCGAGATATGCAAATGTTTGGTGAAGTTCCATTGCAAAACAATTACAGTAACAAGTTTTTCTTAACTGATGACATAGGCATATTCCAAAATTCCTCAAAATTTTTATTCATCAAAATTCCAAGAATAATTGGTCTCAAATAGTCAAAGCATGGCTCTGGGAGCATGGAATGGCAAGGAAATATTTTCTGGCCTTATCCTCATTGAAAGTATTGGGGATATGCTAAAGATGTTATGAAATGGTTCACCTCTTTCAATCAATATAAGGTCTGAGCCAAAATTAAAGTTGAAACAATGCCACCATGACCGTAATCAAAACTAAATGACTGACAGTGCACTTTGACCCACATAAGAAATTTACAAAGTAAGAAACTCTTGAAAGGTGCACAGAGTTGTAATATAATATAGGTGGATAATTTCTGAATAAATGTCAACCTTGAAAATGTCATGGTGACATGGGACAATTTGTAATATACCAACTACGCATCCACTCCCACAGGATTCTAGCAATAGTGATTTAAAGAAACCCGATATGTTAAGTTCACTTTTCATTATTTTTTTGGACAGTCTAAAAGGGTCTCTATTTGTGTACAAGCAAAAAACATGAGAAAATCAAAACGCTTCCTTTCATATTATTTAAAATTCTCTGTTTTTCCTTTTTTCTTATGAAAAAACATCACACATTGGTAAAACATATGATGTAGATATTACTATATGTAAAGTGCCCTCCATAATTATTGGCACCGCTGGTTAAAATGTGTTCTTTAGCTTCTAAAAAATTCAGTTTTGTTCTAAATAACATAGGACCACAATGGAAAAAAGAGGAAATTCAAGTGCATTTATTCAGTGGGAAAAAAACCCACATTAAGAAATAATTATTTTACATCAAATCATGGGTGCCACAATTATTAGCACCCCTGATGTTTAATACTTTGTACAACCCCCTTTTGCCAACAAAACAGCACCAAATCTTCTCCTATAATGTTTCAGAAAGATTAGAGAATGCAGAAAGAGGGATCTTCGACCATTTCTCTTTGCACAATGTCTCTAAATCATCCAGTGACCTGACTCATCTTTTGTGTTACGCCATACCCACTTAGAGTGTTTGTTGCCAAAAAGCTCTATCTTGGTCTCATCTGACCAAAGAACACGGACCCAGTTGCTTAGCAAACTCCAAACGTTTGCGTTTATGATTGTGACTTTTTTTCCTTGCATGCCTCCCAAAGAGCATGTTGGCATGTATATAGCATCTGATTGTTGTATTGGAGACTTTGTGACTCCAAGATGCTATCATTTGTTGCAATTCTTTAACAGTGAGCTTTGGAGATTTTTTTTTAATTCTCTTACCATCCTCCTCACTGTGCGTGAGGCAAAATAAACTTGCGTCCTCGTCCGGGCTTGTTTACTACTGTTCCTGTTTTTTTAAAACTTCTTAATGATTCCCCTCACAGTAGATATGTGCAGGTGCAGGCGGGTGGCTATTTTCTTGTACCCATTGCCTGACTTTTGAAGGTCGACACACATCTGCCTTACTGGAATGGTGTGTTCCTTTGTCTTTCCCATGTTGAAGAGTGGATAAGTTGCATCATATTTATACCCCAGGGAAGCAGGAAGTGATAAATTACTAATTAAAATGTTCCTAGATACTCTGATCAACTTTGAAGTATTTCTGTCATTTCTACAGTACTTTACAATTACATTTATTTTCTAGGAATTGTTAGGGGTGCCAATAATTGTGGAACAGGTGATTTTAAGAACAATAATTATTTGTTAGTCAGGGATTTTTATTTCCCCTTAAAATTCACTTTATATTCACGTTATATTTTTCTACAATTTTCAGTGTGACAATATGCTTCTGCAATAAAAACTGAATTTATTTTAGGGCTTTTAACACATCTTAACCAGGGGTGCCAATAATTATGGAGGGCACTGTATATAAAAAGGGTCTTTGTCTCTGTAACTTTTTACCTCCCCACATGATGGTGAATCTTTTTATCATGACAAGGACAAATTATATAGCTGTAATGCACTCCAAAGGTACTCTGAAACTTAAATCGTTCCACTGTCAGTTGTTCCGCTAAGCTAACAAGTATTAGTTATTTCAAGACAATTTTACATCTTTTGGCTGCCAGTGTAGCATTTTCATGCCTAGCTGTTGTGGAGGGACTATAATATAGTAGTTGCATAAAGGTTGACAGTTGATGTAACTAATGTTGCCAGGTTCATTTTTGCAGTTGCCCGATTTTAGTGCTTCTGGAGTAGGCTAATAAGGGCACGGGTGTTGTTATTAACCAATTCACAAAATTTAAGATAGATACTCTATGTGTAAGGTATGGTTCCAAATAAGGCTACTTTGATTGTTCACCTAGGCCACAGTGTCTAACTGATTCTCTGATTCAGCAGAAAATGAGGTCTCAATTTGTTGGAGGTTTTTGAGGTTTGGGTCTTAAAAACTTCTTAGGGAAATACAGTAAGGAGTGAAGGCTGGCCTGTGTAGTCTGATGTTTGCCTAATGTTTGTTCTAGAAGGAAGGTGTCAGAATGCATTACCTTTTGGTGGCAAAAGGAGTGAACTACTCAATAGAAGTATGGTGGTCATTATGTCTGTGTGAGTATGATTGTGTGTGTACAGAAAATTATAAAGTGTTCTTAAGGGCTATGAACAATACTGCATGTGTAGGTGATGGAGATTACCTGGTAAACTTTGAGCTTCTCTGCATTGCTGGCCAGCCACTCCACTAAGTCTCTGGAAATCACATACCCAGAGCCACATGCAAAGGCTGGATACACGGGACTAGTGTACTCCAATTCCTGCCACTTCCCTACACGATCCACAGCCCAGCTCTGGCGAAAACTAAACAGATACATTACATGTTGAATGTTCCCCCCCCCCCACAGTGACTTTACATTGCTGCAAAATGATGGTTAAGTACTGTATATTAAGTGCACTTTCATGGTTAATACTATAATAATACAGGTTGTCCACTACATACAAACAAGTTTCATTCCAGAAGCACATTCATAAGCCATATTTGTTCATAATTCAGACACAAAGAGAGACTTGTACACCTTTGACATAAATATACAATATAAAGCATAAATATATGTCCCCTTTCCCAACACAAAAGTAACGGTGTCTAAGAAAATGAATCTCTCAATATGAAATATTGTATCTGCGCCAATATTTTTCTTTGTTTATATGATGATTAATAGAAAATCTAAAGTAAAAATAAAACTAACTAACCTGCACTTTACTGTTTAAATTAATTAGACTATGTGTGAAGCAGAGACAGGAGAGGTCGAGGGGGGTTATTGTGTAACCCCCCTCACACACACATACTCAGATGTTAATTTTACTTGGGAATCCCAAAGCCCCAGTATTAGGGCTGAGACGATTCCTCGAGTAAATCGATTACAAAAAATGATCGAGGCAAAATTTTCTGCCTCAAAGCTTCGTTTAATTAATTTTCAAAACTTGCGTTATGTTTTTGCGCAATTATTTGTTGACAGCACGCTTTTGACACAGCGCACTTCCGGTTGCAAGCCGCCAGTAAACACCAACGAAGAAGAAGCGCTTACGTTACCCACAAAGTGGAAAGAGACGCAAACAGTTAGATTTGAGGGAGCGTTCTGTTGCGGGCTGCAAAATGGAAGGGAGCGATAAAAATATCAGCGAGCCAAGAGAAGAAGAAAGCAGCAAGAGAAAACGACAGAAATTGTCAGTAAAGGTTTAGGTTATGCCTGAGATATAGATTTTGAAACTTTTAGTTCTGAAAGTTTAGTTGCACAACTTAGTGTTTTTGTATAATTATTTATTTTAATGTGTGCCTTTTTTTGATCCTTAAAGTCATTTGAAATACTTTTTTTTTTTTTTTTGCATCAGACGCTTTGGCATTCTTAAAAAGGCTTTAAAATAGGAATCTATGGCACTGTAATGCACTTAATTAATCTCAGTTAACTTGTATACCCCTATCTCACCTACGTGGTTTCGCGTGTTGGCCGGAAGTACGGTTCATCATGAGTCACCACAAGTTTTGGCGCTGTGATTACGTTTCCATCTTTCTGCGCGAAAAATTAAATATGTTTAAGCCGCCTTAAAAACCTGTTTAAACATGTTGAATTTTTTTGCCGGACCTTGGCAGGTAGTTGGCGGGTAGTCGGTGCGGCTCACGGTGCCCAACACAGCATCTCACTGCGAGTCGAACCGCATAGGTGAGATAGGGGTATTAAGCTATTCCTTGTATTGTGAATAATGACAATGTTTATTTTTGATAAAATGCTGTATGCATTTAAAAAATAAAAATTGATAAACTTTTTGGTAGAATACTTGATTACTAAAATATTCGATAGCTACAGCCCTACCCAGTATATTCAAGAATTTTATGGAACTACTAATATTAAAAGTGTAGAATAACTAATTAGCACAGCATGCTGAAAATATAAATGAAGAAGAGTCAACATTGTGATGATTTTGTTTTACCATCATTAGTGTATTGCGGCAAAAATAAAGAAAGGGTCTGGTACAATCCAACATTGGATGGAAGGATAGTGATTTGGTTGCCGTTAGAAGTAGCATGAGGCAGCAACAATACCCATTTATAATTTTACTCTGCTACATTTCTGCATGGTATTGCGTTACAGTTGACAATGTGGCTCACATCTCCAGGGCCTCAAGTTAAATGCTGTGTTCAGGTTATAGGTCTAGATACATATACGTATACAAGGTTGTATTGAAAAGTTTCGAGACTCATTATGTAACACACCTTATGTAACAACCTTTCATAAGTCAGTGTTCCAAAAGATATTGTCCTGTGTAAATTGAAAGCTGTGCAACTTGTGCTAATCTTACCATGTGCATTACCATGTCTTCTATTTCATCACGGACAGCAAGTTCTGCTTGAAACCGGGCAATTCTGCCTCAGAAATGTTTGACAAGATTTGTCAGGTTTACAGTGATGCACGGTTGAGTGAGGAGTTGTTCAAGGAGTTTTAAGTGGCACGCACGCTTAAAGAGCCAAGGAACATCGACGGAAAACACTGTGAGGATCAGAAAAACTTTCAACGAGCTCAACACCTGAAAATGTCAAAACCATTTGCTAATTTGTGCATGATGATCATCAGAGAACCATCCACAAAATTGCTGTAATTGACGGTGGGTCATGCAGAACAGTCTAGGCAATCCTCATATGCGATTTGAACATGCACAGAGTTTGCCATGTTGCTGCCAAGTTCGTCCCAAGGTTGCTGACCCAAGAGGAGAAGGAACATTGCGTCAAAGTATGCCAATAACTCTAACATGTTGAGGGTGTATTTGTACGACCCTGAGACAAAGCAACAGTCTTCACAGTGGAAGAGCCCAATACCTCCATGACCAAGAAAGGCAAAGCAGGTGCACAGCTCGGCCAAGTGCTCGTCATCTTTTTTGACATTTGGGGCATTGTGCATGGATAATTCGTCCCCAGGGGCCAGACAATAGTGAATTCAATAGTGAATTCTGCTGGAAGGGTTTTATGGCATCTGAAGGAGGACGTATGGCCAAAACAATCGGATCTGTAGCACATAAATCTCAAAACTTCACAACCATCACAATAATGATTAATATACAGTATATTCATGCAACCTATTAAAGTCTGTAAAGTTCAGTTTACTTACTTTCCCCACCATAGATTAGTCCTCATCAGTCTCTTGTAGTAAATGTTCATTAATACTTCATCCACATTGATATAACAATCATCATCCGTCTTCAGAAGCAGACTGAAATCAGCATTCCTCACCGCCCTCAGAAATCCACCAAAAAAATCAAACATTACACACTTTTTGGTGTGAACATCTGATCATCACACCCATTTGTGAATTTTAAACATCCCATTACAGATTTAGCCTCATTTACTTTAATCCCTTACCGTTGCCCATCCCTGCAGATAAGGTATTATAAGAGTTTATAGGTGTTTATAAACTTAGTATAGTGCAAAAAGGAGGATTTTGTAAAAGATTAACAGAACGTGAATACAGGTGCATATACTTATGCACTAAGGGTAATGGTGATTTACCAGGCAATATTACCCTTAAACCCACAGCCTCTTCTTTGAGGGTTATCAAATTACCTATGCCATTGCTGCTAACAACTGTTCTGATTATCTTATTAGATTAGAGCAGGCCTGACAGTTGTCTGTGCTGTAAGGTTTATATTAATGTAGCTCTTATAACTTATTTAATGGGGGAAATTAACAATGTACATTTACTTAATTACTGCACTTAAGTACATTTTCCCCATACTCTATCTGTACATTACTTGAGTAGGTTCATATGATACTTTTGATTTTATTTTCCTCCACTACTTCCTACAGCAACCATCTTTATTTTTTATTCTGCTACATTTTTGCATGATGGTGTTACATTTGAAAAAAATAATCTGTTAATTTAATGGACAAATTAAATTTGTGTTCTTTCCCCATAGAAATAGCATATGCATCTCAGTAGCTCACAAAAAGGAAACCAAAAATGTCAAGAGKCATGCCAAAACATCACTGAAAAAAAATGCTGCAGAAAAAAAATGGGCAAGCGTAAGATTTTGAGTGACTTTGACAAGGGAAAAATTGTGATGTCTATATATAATATTACTTTCATGGCTGTCATTTTCAGTCCAGTCCCTGCTCCTAACCTGTACAGTGACCTATGGGGGACGAAAAAAAACCCCAAACATCTAACTTGAAGCATGAGCCAGTGTACATATCAGATGATCAGGACAGTGAGGTTGGAACATACAAATGGAAAATGAGGATGCTGCGGTGATTGTTACATAAACAACCAATTTAAAAAAAATTATTTTTAGGCACTTTGCAGCCCATTGCAGGGCACAACATTTGTTCCCATTTCTTTAATTTATTCTGCATAATTTAATATGAAGGGGTGGCTCAAGTCTTTTGTGCAGTACTGTATGTAGTGTACTTTTCATCATTATTTTAAAGAAAACCTTCCATTCTTACAAATGAATCATTTACTTTTCTAACTTTAACGTTATCATGAAACTGAAAGTTTCACCTTTCAGCTGCATCCAATTTCATGTATGGAGTGTCTCGAGTATTATTTTTCTGTATAATATACTATTTATAATATGTTTGCACAATATCCAAATCATATGTCCTATTTCAGTTAATATAACATGGATGTTCAGTGATGCTATTCAGCCTGGAAGAACTAAATCCAAGTACAGTGGTGTAAGAATGACTTGTTGAAGTTTGTACCGGAAGCATTGAAATGTAGGTTAAATAGTAGAATTAATAAATAATAGATTACTAGCGATGGAAACAGAATTATCTGCATCATTCCTAACTAAAACGGTACAACTTGTATTACTTTTGTATATACCACAAAATACACACAGTAGACACACCTAATGCAATATCATGCTGTTGCATCAGAATAAGTACTTCTATACTTTTATACTTTGATATTTCTACTTCTAAATTTATTAAACAATATAAATATATAATGAGGTATTCTCACTTATACTAGAGCACATTTTTCCTTTTTTTACACTTGTACTAGAGCACATTTGTACTTTTACTGAAGTTAATTATATGTGTCATTCTTCCACCACTGTATTAGAGGTGAGATTATATTTTTGGGCTGCCAATTTATAAAATTTTATTGTAAAATTGTAAAACTACAAGTTGTACCATTTTAGCCCAATAAAAAAAATAATTAAAAAAAAGGATGCACACTCAAAGATTTCAATTACTACCTTTAGCTTTGATAAGTTTGTAAAATMATGAGAGAAAAAGATTCTTCATGCTGCCAGAGCCACACTTTCACAATTTGAATCCTGGCATATGCTTCTGCCATCAGGAAAGAAAAAGTCCRTAGATGTCATAACCTGGTTCATTCAGTATATTGAGGTCATCAGTTGACATAACCTTAATGACCTGACAAACTGAAGCAGTCCCAGATAATAACAATGCCTCCAGAGGATTGTACAGTGGGCAATATGCATGATGAGTCTCATTAGACCACATGAACTTTTTCCAAGGCTCCAAATTCCAATTTTTAAATTAGTTAACATTRGTTAACGTGGATTTCTTATAGACACACAAGTGTTAAGTCACAAGAGACACAATCCTGTGAGCTCTCACCAACCTGTGCATGTAGAAATGCTCTTACTTTCAGTTAAACATAGCTGTGATTTCTACTGTCAGTTTCTTTTTTACCATGCATCTTTGCTAGGTGTTTCAGTGGTCTCAATTCATATTTTTTTTCTGAACATATTGCTTCCACAAAGTTAAAGATTCAGCACAGTCCTTACAGGTTTAAATGTGATGGGACAGTTCTTAAGTCAATTTTAGTAACTTCAAATCTCCTTAATTGATTTCGGTACTTGATGCAGGCCAATAATTTGACCAGAAGTGGTAGTGACTTTTTTCTCTGCAGTGTTGATTTCACGAAAATTCACTGCAAATTCTTCATTCACAATGTACAAGCAATTGGGAATGATGCGAGGGCTCATACTGTACGTTAAAACAGAACTCTTAAATGCGTTTATTCATTTAATTAGGCACTAGTTCCCTGCGTACATTGTCCAACAACAACTAGTAGGGAAAATTTGGGCCCGATTATAAAATTAGTCAGGGGTGACYGATTCACGGCTAAAATCATTCAAAATCCATAGTGTCTGCCAGCCAATGGCATGACTCAGACAGAATAACCAATGTACTCACCATTTGTAAAAGTACAGCAGTTTATAAGGCACAGTCCTGTATGTGTCCACAACATCAACAAAAATAATATCCCCATATTTGTGACTCTCCTCCTGCAGGGTCTTTTCTTCCTCTCTCAGGCTGGCTCCATGGACCTGCTGTCTGTCTATACGGCCACGCAGATGTGCCTTCAGTCCCTCCACATCTGAGAGACAGAACAAACAAGAGGATGATGCACCAAAATACACCAAAACACACAGTGAAGTACTGGTGCATCTCAATAAATTAGAATATAGTTGATTTATTTCCGTAATTCAATTCAAAAAGTGAAACTCATGAATTATGCAGATTCATTACACACAGACTGATGTACTTCAAGTGTTTATTTCCTTTCATTTTGATGATTATGCCATATAGCTAACGAAAACTCAAATTTCAGTATCTCAGAAAAATAGGATATTATTTAAAACAAATAAAAAGATTTTGAACACAGAAATGTTGGACTACTAATAAGTATGAACATGTACAGCTCTCAATACTTGTCGAGGCTCACTTGAATTACTGCAGCAATTCGGCGTGGCATAGAGGCGATCATTCTGTGGCACTGCTGACATGTTATGGAAGCCCAGGTTGCTCTGATGGTGGCCTTCAGCTCTTCTGCGTTGTCGGGTGTGGTGTCTTGCATCTTTCTTATCATGGTTTAGGTTGGGCGAGTTTGCTGGTCAAGCACGGGGATAGCAWGGTACTTAAACCAGGTATTAGTACTTTTGGCAGTGTGGGCAGGTGCCAAGTCCTGCTGAAATGAAATCAGCAACTCCATAAAGCTGGCCAGATAGGGCCTCAGAGTGGTGCAGTGATAAAGTGCTCACCCCATCATCTGGAGGTTGCAAGTTAGATTCACAGTTGATGCTGTAATCYCTTGCAGCCGGAGTCCTAGAAAGGATTCAGCACAGCTGTCTACCAGGCAGTTTTAGAGCAGTCTATGCTTCCCTCTGCTGACCAGTTTTTTTTCTCCCTAATTTAGTTGCGTCCTTGTGCACCTTTTTCTACCACATTTTTTTCCTTCCATTCAACTTTCCATTAGTGTGCTTGGATACAGCACACTGGAAACAGCCTGCTTCTTTAGTAATTACTTTTTGTGGCCCACTGAACCAGACAGAGACCATTTAAAGGCTCAGGAAACCGTTGCAACGTTTTCACAATACAGTGGAACCTTGGATTGCGAGCATAATTCATTCCGGAAGCATGCTTGTACATCAAAGTGGATTTCCTCATAATAATGAAAACACAGATTTGTGTGTTCATTCCACAACCCAAATAAATAAACATCTAAAAATAATTAATACAAAATATGAAGTAAAAATTACAAAAATTAACCTGCATCCTTAACTTTACCTAAAAATAAATCCCAAGAGGTAAGTGTTTTCACTGGTGTGTTTGCTTGTGTGTGTGAAGCTAAAAGTAAGACCAGAGGAGGAATGACTTCTTCCCCCTCTCGTCTTATGTTAGCTTCAAACACACATACACAGCGCATGCGTGCACAAACGTACACACATGCACAGAGCGGGGTCTGTGCAAATAATTTGTATATTTTTTGTAAATATTATTTCTTTCTTTATCTGAACTTTTGGTTTCGACTGTAACTATGTATTGTTCTAGATTACTTACTAAAGTTCGCTGGCGCTCATTGCAAATCTCGAGTTTGCCTCATTCTTATAAACAGTAAACTTCCCTGGTAGTAATCAGTGACAGCCCTCATTATATTAACATTTCTTCTTTTTTTTTTAATAAAATGTTGGCTTCCTATCTCCTCTAGACATTAAGAGTGAGAGTAACAGTTGAATAGGAAACCGCAACAGCCAGTCCGCTACCTAAGCGTAAACACCTTTTTCACATACTGTGATAAGGCATCAGTCACTTGTTTTTATAGTAACAATGACGATGCAGTGTCGGAAAAATAAATCACACTCTGCTTTTACTGCACATGAAAATCAACGAGAAGCAGGCTGCATTTATTAAAATAATCATATTAGGGCTGTAGCCATCAAATATATTAGGAATCGAGTATTCTACCAAAAATTTAATCGATTAATAACTTTAAGTATCAAAAAACTAAGGCACACATTAAAATAAATAACTATACAAAAACAAAGTTGTGCAACTTGACTTTCAGAACTAAAAGTTTCAAAATCTACAGCTCAGGCATAACGTTGAACAAGCCTTTACTGACTTCTTATTGGAATGCTTTGTGATTACATTTAGGATGCAAAAATCCATGGACAGGAACAAGAGTCCATACAGTGTGTTTTAAGTCTATATATTCATTAGAATATAAATGTCTCTCTCTTGGACGCGTGTATGCACGCTAGACTTTAAATGAGCATGTGATTGCAATGAAGTAAACATGTCAACATGCTCCGAACTGAGGCTTGTCCTGTGCTTTAAAGCAATGTTTCCTGCTGCTGAAAACATTTTTCATTGATAAAAATCTTTTTTTTTTTTTTTTTTTGTTAAAACTAAATAATAATGGCTTCAGTGCACACTCACATGCCAGACATTGCTGGTCCCATTTGCGTCTCCTTCCGCGTTGCTTCTTCATCGGTGTTTACTGGCGGCTTGCATTCGGGAAGCGCTCAGTCACTCCAAATAAATAATTGTGCAAAAACATAACGCAAGCNAATATAAATGTCTCTCTCTTGGACGCGTGTATGCACGCTAGACTTTAAATGAGCATGTGATTGCAATGAAGTAAACATGTCAACATGCTCCGAACTGAGACTTGCCCTGTGCTTTAAAGCAATGTTTCCTGCTGCTGAAAACATTTTTCATTGATAAAGGTTTTTTTTTTTTTTTTTTTTTTTAAATCGCTCCCTTCCATTTTGCAGCACGCAACAGAACGCTCCCTCAAATCAATACACAGCTAACTGTTTGCGTCTCCTTCCGCGTTGCTTCTTCATCGGTGTTTACTGGCGGCTTGCATTCGGGAAGCGCTCAGTCACTCCAAATAAATAATTGTGCAAAAACATAACGCAAGCTTTTAAAACTAATTAAAAKAAGCTTTGAGGCAGAAGATTTTGCCTCGATCATTTTTTGTAATCGAATTACTCGAGTTACTTGAGGAGTTACTTTAAGCCCTAAATCATAYTTWTATATACAGTAGGTCACTTTTGTTGCCAGGGGTTCAGCTATTATTGGCTGTATTTTTAGTTATTTTGAGGGGACAATAAATTTACACTGCTATACAAACTTTGACACAATGAAAAGTAGTCAGTGTAGAGAGTCATTTATGCAGTGTTGTACTATGAAAAAATATAACTAAATATTTGCAGAGATGTGAGGGGTGTACGTTTGTGACATACTGTACGTTTTATATAATTATACTCAATTATTTGGGTGTACACAACTGTTTGAGATTCTCTGTTATAAGCAGCACTTCATTAACATGGTGTATCCCCGTCTCTCACACTCCTCAGGTATGTGCGGCAAATTGACAGGTGAATTTCAACGCCCTAAAAAAGGCTGATGAAGTGAAGTCAACATGCTAAGTGGCAAATGGTACAGAGTGCGCCCCTAGCAGTCAGTGGTACTACCACATAGAACATCACTGTATTACTTAAAAACACTAAGTATCCTTACTTACAACTACTTGCGTGCTGTTTAGAATTCAGCTAATTAATGAATTTTTTCTGCTTTTGTTATTGATTACTAAACGTTTGAGGTGTACTGTGARGCCTTCAGATTTCAGATAGAAGGCTCCTGCGGAATAAAAATAGTCCATGAAATTTTGGTGTACCATTAGTGAGCATATTTTTTTTTTCATTTTATTAGTGCACTATGCCCTCATCAGGGGTATCCAGTTTATTTCATATCTTGTCAATAAAAATTCATTTAATTGCTTTTGGTGGTGTGAAAAAAAATTAGTGTTACTGTTTTGCTTTTGGGTTCTGCAAAGTGCATTTAGAATTGTTTGTTGGTTGGGTCATATTTTGTGTGTTCTCTGAATGTGATTTTTATTTTTTGTTCATATATTCTTTGGCAAATGATGATTTATTGGGAATATTATACATTTCAGATCCAAAATATACTGCAAAACCTTTTATATGGTCACATGTTATAGAGTAAAATAACAATAGTGGTTCAGTTGCATGGTTTTTATTTAGTTTCAAGCTCTGCCTCCAGTGAGCTCTCAAAGTTTGCTGCTGGTCTCTGTTTTACTTTCCAGCTCTCGCTTTTGAGTCTCAGTCATAGGTAGTATTGTGCCTGCATTTTCTTGAGCATACCCGATACAGTCCCTCTTTACTCCCTTTTGAATACCGTTTCCTCTCAAAATGTCAGAGTTTTATATATCACTTATAAGTACACAGAAAAAGTCCAGAATTCATGCCAAACGTGGCACATGATTTGGAGCTTGTTGCTATTAACAATACAACAATGGAACCTTGGCTTGCTAGTAATTTGGTCTGCAAGCATTTTGCAAGACGAGCAAAATTTTTTWAATTAATTTTAACTGAATATAGAGCTAGGTCTTGATACAGATGTGGTCATTAAGAATGCGCGTCTTGAGGAAAGGGACCCCAACAAACTGCTGCGCCACTGCGCGGCCAGCTGTAAAGTTTTCAGGCACATGACCTACATTACCTGTAGGGGGGAGTCACGTTTCAAACTCCGGTATTGCGTGTCTACTGAAGCCGAWAATGTGTTAATCTCTCTTAGACGCCTATTGACAGCAAGCGACCGAGCTCAAACATGTCAAGCTCAAACTGTAAATACTGATATATATTTATTCTTAATTTACTTCTTTCCTTCTTTTGCATCAATAATGATTCTTCTTTGACTGTGCTTTCTCCATTCGTTATTATTATTATTACAAGTAGGGCTGCAACAACTAATCGATAAAATCAATAATTATCGATAATGAAATTCGTTTTCAACAAATGCCGTTATCGATTAGTTGGACTGCTCACGTTACTCTGGAGCACGACCACAAGATGCACAAATACGCAAAGATACACACATCCATTGCGCGAGCGGCTGTGTAGGTTACAGAAGTGTCTGCAGGAAAAAGCGTGCGCCTTTGGCGTTATATTCCTGCCACAATTCTGAGCATGCGGTTTGACATTTTGAGAGCAGACAAAGCACTCTATGCGCGTGTAGTGTCTCCACTGCGCGGTCAACAGCTCAATTCTGCGCATGCAATTAGTTTTTATCTGATTAATCGAAAAAATAATCGTCCAACTAATCGATTATCAAAATAATCGTTAGTTGCAGCCCTAATTAGAAGTAAGAGTAATAGTAGTGCTGTGAATTTATTATTAATATTATTATTACATTTGCTTTTGCTATGAATACTAAAAGTGCTATTTTACATGATTAACATGTCCTCATTGCACATTTTTCCCTGTTTGTTCCATTTCCAGTTTTTGTTCCTTGAACCTGTTCAAAGAACTGATTTTAATAGTATTTTTACATATAACGAATAGTGCATTTGTTTAGTGGATTACAAGGGCCATTTTTTGTGTTTCTTATGCTCTTCTCCCCCTTCATTCATGATAAGTGTGAAGTTATCAAACCGGTTTCATTGGGGGTTTTAAGACAAATTAACAAGACCGAGCTGACGTCTCTGCCTTAAATTTATTTCTCCAGCAAAACATAAAATGGATAAAAATGTAAATATTTAACGAAATCAGACTYGATACTTTTCGATTTTGATATTTGAAAGTTTTGAGCAGTCCCAGTAGGCCGCTTGCCAATGTGGGCTGGCCCAGTCAGTACAAAAGATAAATTTAAAAAATGACAGAAATCATAATATTGCATCTCTTTTCTACACAGAGGAGTGCATTTTAACACATGGGCGCCGCCATGTTTGTGTGCCCCTGATCTTGGGTATGTCTGTAGTAAAACACTAAATTAAAACACTCAAAGAACTTTTTATGGGTTTATGGGTATGGAATATGGGTAATCGTCTCCTATGCTCAGTCTCTCGTATACTCAACATCCAAGCATGTACAGTTTACTATATAACATTTTGACCAGGTGTGTGTGTGTGCGCAAAACAAAAGCAAGTGTCATTATAGAGGTTCCTTGTTAAAGATCCAGAGTCTCTCTCTGTCAGAAAGGACTTACTGTTTGTGTGGGCGCGTTTGCACACGTGTGTGTGCGTGAGAGTCCTAGCCGGTAGCCCCCTCCCTCCTCTAGCCATCTCTCACACACACACACTTTTTCAATTCTAGTATTTTCAAAGGTAAAATGCAAAGTGTAAATTTGTTTCATTTTTACTTCATATTTTGTTCATATTCATATTAATTATATTTCATATGAATATTTATATATTATGGCTATTTGATTCAACTAAAAAACTAAAACATGTTTATTCCTAATAAATTACCAGCATCTGCTTATTTTTGTGTTAGTTTGTACAATTACTTTGCCCATTCCAAAAGAGGCGCCTAAAATGATTGTAAATATGTGGCCCCTGGTTTGAGCCCAATCACTGTCGGGCTGGCACTGTTGGGCCTTTAAGCACCTTCACCCCATAACTGCTCAGATGAAGTTGGCCATCAAACTGCCAGATAAATGACATCTCTCTCCAGGAGTGGGGAGTATTCATTGCCTGATTGCCTAGGCACATGGATTTTATAAATAAATAAATAAATAAATAAATAAAAATCACAAGAACTACTAAACCATTGAGATAAAGTACCATAAATGGAGAAAATAAATCCTCCAGCTAGTCCTGGAAAACCAGGTGCATTTCTGTGAGGCAGAGTTCCCTCTTCTATCTGAAAAACAAACAGGGGTTTGAATATTTTTAAAAGCTGAGCAAAATTCTACAGTATATACATACTAACAGATGACTGCATGGGTACCAAATCAAAAACATTTGAGCATCAATTAGTCACCCAAAACAAAAAAGCTCTCCTTACATGTCCCAACTTGATCACTCCTCCACCAGTGTTGAGCTGAACCTTGGACACATTGAGAGTCATCAAACCTGCTGGATCCTGGCTCTCCCATAACAGATTACCCTCAAAACCCTAGACACATGCGACACTGTTGGTGAAAACAACATATGAAATTCCCACTCTTTTAAAATGAGAAATGCAAACCTGGTCAGATATTGCATTGTTTGAATGTATA